>OX393549.1:85309734-85472495 GCA_947650365.1 Chamaelirium japonicum
ACACTAGATCGCGTGTTAACAAACATTGGGTTGGGTTGGGGATACAAAAGACGCTGAGCAGGGGCTTTGGGGTTTGGGGTACAAAAAAAAAAGGGCATTGTTGGTATTAAAGGATTGTTGAGTAAGTTATTGAGAAACGCTAGGGATACGGGGGCTAATTACAGATTTTTGGGGTATGAATAAAATTTCCCTTTGTTTAAGGTTATTTTGACTTTGCCCCCCAAATTTTGCCTTGATTTAGACTTTACCCCCCCCCCCCCCCCCCCCCCCCCCCCCCCCCCCCCCCATATTTTCATTAATTAGACTTTACGCCCAAAACTAACTACACCGTCAGCTCAATAAAGGGTTATTTTGAATTTGACCCCCAAATTTTGTCTTGAATTAGACTTTACCTCCATCTTTTCATTAATTAGACTTTACCCCCCAAAACTAACTGTTCCGTCAGCTCACCATCTTGTAGGGTGAGCTGACTGAAAAGAAATAAAGTTTTGGGGGTGAATTGACCGAACAGTTAGTTTTGGGGTTAAAGTCTTATTAATGAAAAATGGGGGGTAAAGTCTAATTCAAGACAAAATTTGGGCGGCAAAGTCAAAGTAACCCTTTTTTTGGGAAATTTTATTCATACCCCAAAAATCTGTAATTTGCCCCCGTATCCCTAGCGTTTCTCAATAACTTACTCAACAATCCTTTAATACCAACAATGCCCTTTTTTTGTACCCCAAACCCCAAAGCCCCAGCTCAGCGTCTTTTGTACCCCCAACCCAACCCATTGTTTGTTTAAACTTAGCCCAAGCCCAACCCGTCGGGTTGGCCGGGTTGTGCGGGGTGGGTCCGAGTTAACCCGCCCAAAGTCGGGCTGGGTTCGGGTTGGCCCGCCCAAGTTGCAGCTAGGGGTGGCAATGAGTCGTGTCGTGTCGGGTTCGTGTCGTGTCTAGTTTCGTGTCGTATCCAAAACCCCTAGACCCGGACCCGGCCCGTTTAACTAATCGCGTCTAGATCCTAAACCCGTACCCGACTCGCTAATAAATAGGTAGACACGATAAGACCCGGTAAGACCCGTTTACCACCCGGATCTATTTAGTTTGTCGATCCGACCCAATCCGACCTGACCCGAAAGACCCACTGGTATTACATATTATAGTATTGGATTGCTGGTAGACCCGACCCGACACGACCTGTTGAATACTAAACGAGTCTTCCGGGTCTACCGTGTCCAGACCCTAAACCAGGACCCGACCCGTTTATTAAACGGGTCTATCGTGTCGACCCATTTACGACCCGAACCCGTTTAGCCTTGTCCCAGACCCGCTAATTTCGTGTCGGGTCCTGTCGGGTCGAGGAGAAATAATTCGGGTTGGGCTCGGATTAGCCCGCCCAAATTCGGGTTGGGTTCAGGTTGGCCCGCCCAAGTTGCAGCTCTACTTGTGCCTTCAAGTATCAGCCAACTGCATGGGGTTTATTTAAGAGTGGGGTTTATTCAAGAGTGCATATAATTGGGGTATATTTAAGGGGGTATGTTTTTGATTGGGGTATAATCAAGTTGGGGCGGGCCATTTAACTGGGGTGTATTGAAGGTGGGGTGTAAGGGGAAAGGATATTTTTTGGATAGGAATGGGGTATGAAAAAGAAAAATGGGGTGTGTTCAAGTTGTTGGAAATGGGGGCTAATTACAGATTTATGGGGTATGAATAAAATTTCCCAAAATTTTATTCATACCCCAAAAATTTGTATTTAGCCCCCATTTTAAGAAACTTGAACGCACCCGTTTTCTTTTATCCTACCCCATTCCTATTCCAAAAATACCCTTTCCTTTTTCACCTCACCTTGAATACTCTCCAATTAAATGGTCTGGCCCACCTTGATTATACCCCAATTAAACACCCACCCTCTTGAATATACCCCATTTATATACCCTTTTGAACATACACCAATCTTAAATACATCCGGCGATGGTGCCGACTTCTCTTCTTTCCCCATTGGTAGAGTAATTAGATCTCCAATAAAGAAATCTGATCGTGAGAATTGGGGGTTGGGTTTGTCGAGTCCCGTCGCCGTTGTTGTTACCGATGATGATGACGCCATATCCATCTCCATTCGTTCCTTCTCAAATAGGTATTCAAAAGGTTATGTATTTAATTTAGGTTTCAATTGGTATGTGGGATAAAGATATGGGTATAATAGGTATTTTAAAAATTCTGAGAAAGTTATTCAAAACTGAATGGGAAATGGGGGGTAATTATAGATTTTTGGGGTATGAATAAGATTTTCCTTAGGCTTTAGTTGGAAGTGGGGTATAAGATAAGGGTATAAATGATATTTTAAAATTTTTGAGCAAGTTGTTATGAAACGGGTGGGAACGGGAGCTAGTTACAGATTTTTGGGGTATGAATAAAATTTTTCTTTTTTTTTTGAGAAAAGTTTAACATAAGTCCTTCTCGAGAGATGACTTTTAGTTGCAGGACACATTAATTTTAAAATATAAGTCAAGTCCCTCCCGACGAATATATACTGACGAATATATACTTTTTCTGAAACGAATATATACTGTTTCAAAAGACGAAAATATACTCTTCCTGGAGACGAATGTATACTTGTAGGGAACTTAGCTAATATAACAAATTATGATGTCCCGTGGCTAATATTGCAAAATAGTTAAGGACCTAAACCTAATTTGCTGGTTTTTTTTATTGACTACCCATAGTGATAGAGTGGGGTGGTGGAACTCACATCTAAATCGGGGTGAGTTGATTCACAATAGAAAGAGATGCTATTAGACCCCAAGGTTTTTCTGATTCCGCTCGGTACGACTGATGTGGCACTGTATAATTGGTGGCTGGATTTCACTAGCGATATTTAAATATTTAACACCACCAGTTGTATGCTGCCACGTCAGTCGTATCGAGCGAAATCGAGAAAACCTTGGAGCTGAATAGCATTTCTCCAACAGAAATGAAATCTCATCGGGAGACGAGAGAGTTACAACTGTAAACAAGGTCAAGAGAGAGCGAAATGGAAAAAAAACTTGGGATGTGTCCATCAATGAGGTGGGGAAAGGGATTACACGAACCACTAATGAGCAATGCTTTAGAGACTGTATTGCGGACAAAATGGATGTATGACAATTCTATACACCCATGATACAATCAAAATGTGAGCTTATAACCAATCGAGAAATGGTTATTGCGGTCTCTATACTGAAACTCAAAGATGCAGCAATTTTTTAAAAAATAATCGGAAGTCCATTTAGAAAAGTTTTTGGTTTACAATCACACACGATATCCGGTAATCAACGATCAATGGATTTATTAGCAAGGGAAAGCAAGAGTACACATTTATCTGTCATATACAAATCACTCTCACACCCACAAAGAGATACCCCAAAAGAAATAAGATCCTGCAACCCTCTCACCCACAAAGAACCAAGAAGAAACCCTCCACCCAAACCCTAGATGGTGTAAATGAGATCTCTTCTCTCCCTTGTAATGGCTACCTCTCAAAACCCTAGAAAAAGCTTTCAATCCTCTTTAGACTTAACCTAGAAACGCCTTTAAGTATCCTTAAAGTCTTGCACAACTTGTAGGTGCAATCCAGTGCAAAACGTACCCACACAAATCCCATGTAAAACCGAGCTTGCACCGCCTCAAACCTATGCCCGTCAACACGAATTCACTTGGGCTCTAGACCGTGGTACCCAGACAAAATTCCTAGTAGTAGGTCCGTACTCCGGCCAACTAGTTCACCCAGGCGCCCAGTCTAGCAACTGAGTGAATTTCCTATGCAGGGCTTGTCTTCCGCTCCTCCATCACTCAGCTGCCGCTCCGCCTTTCACCATTCCTTCGCACACGAACCTTGGATGGTTGGATGGCTTGTTTCAAGTCAACATCCTCAACAATCCCCATCTTTGCTTCAAACAAGACACAAACAATTTCTTGAACACGAACTCCATCTCATCGAATAGTAAATCCATCTACTGATCATCGTCGTTGCCGTTGTTTCCACACCGAGAGCCCAATCACTGAGTTTGGTGTTTGCCCAAGTCATTAGACTTGGTTATTGAACATATCTCCTAATTATCATTATCCCTGAGCAAGCTTCATCGACAACCTTAAGCTCATCACCAAATATCGCACATGTGTCACAGCTTTCTTGGCTAATCTTTATAGACCTCCACCTAAGGTTCCCTTCATGGTCATGAACGCCCCATCCCATACCTCCTCAACTCTATCGCTTCTGATGAACTTGTGCCTGAGATAATCTAGTCTGGAAAGAGTAACTAAAATTTCTCGCCACCCTAGAACATGACGGACATTCTTGAGTATTTGTACTTGCCCAGCCATTAGACATCTCAAGTCGAACATCCCTGACTCCCTTGATCAACAACTTGGAGCCATCACCTGTCGTCATCCTACCACCATCACACTCCGCATACTTGACAAACCATATCCTGTGCGAATAAATATGATGTGTGTCTTCGCTATCGATTGTTCAGTTTTTATATTATGTTACATCACGGCAGCCACCAAGAGCTCCCCATCCTCAATTTTTATCAACGATGTATAACTTACGGATCCATCATCTTCGACAACTTTCTTACCACTGGATGACCCCGAGAAACCCGGTATTGCTCCACCTTTTTATTTACACTCTGATTTGTAATGCTCAAATCAATCGCACTTCCAGCAAGAGCCTTGCCTTTTCTTCTTCTTCAGTTCTACAATCACTATCAACAACTAAATTGGCTTGGTTGTCAATGCCCGTCTCACTTGTCCCCTTCATCCAAAGCTCATTTGAGAGAAACATACTAGTGATATCCTCCAATTAATTTGTCCGACTCCTTCCCATGGAGCATTGTGATCACTATAAAAAAAAACAGTTATTACCGACGGACAATATCCGTCGGTAATATTAACATTCCGTCGGTAATGTTCTATAGCGACGGAAGATATTTTCGTCGCTGGCTGTCGGGAAAAAAGGCGTCGGGGAAAACAATACGACGGACCAAATATTACCGTCGGTAATAAGAATTAATACCGACGGTAATATTAATGCCGTCGGTAATATTTAATCAATTAAAAATTAATATAATATATATTTACCGACGTAATTTAAGAATCCGTCGGTAATATATAAGCATTTTACCGACGGTTATGGTCTATACTGTCGGTAATACTATATATATTACCGACGCATATATATATTGCCCGTCGATAATAATATATATATTACCGACAAATATTATGTATCCGTCAGTAATACTATATCTATTACCGACGCCTATATATTGCCCGTCCGTAATAATATATATATTACCGACAAATATTATATGCCGTCGGCAAATTACTTATAATTTAAAAAAAATAAAAACATTATTACCGACGGAATAATTAATTTCCGTCGATAATAAGTATGTCTTTTTTTATAATAAATTTAACTAAATAATGTTATTTAATTCCTGTGATTTACAACAATACCACAATATATTACCATAATTTATCAAATATTACCACAATTTATAAAATATTACCGCAAATTTTAAAATATTACCTAAATTGATAAAAAATTATAGCAAATTATCAAATATTACCACAGTACCCGGCCGACAATTATAGACAAGAACAAAAACTAACCACATATTACAAAATAATATTTACACAATCCAGAACTGAGAGATGATACATGCCCTATCTCAACCACCCCCACCCGCCACCAACGCTGGTGCTCTCATCGATCCCCTGACGCCGCCCTATCTCAACCACGCCCGCCCACCACCAACGCTGGTGCTCTCATCGATCCCCTGATGCCGCCCTGCTCCTGCAATTAACATGTATTTGTTAAAAAAATGGTTTATATCTATAACTGAGTCTAAGCGTTAAAAATGATAAGTTAGCGTGTTTCGGTTTTGAAATAGGTTTGGATTCGATCGGTTCGGCATCCGATAATTCGAAGTTGTAATTATTCCGTATTTCGGACTTGGATTTAGAGTCTAAGTGTTGGAAATCATAAGTTAGCGTGTTTCGGATATGAAATAGGTTTGGATTCGATCCGATCGTCATCGGATCGGCATCCGATAATTCGAAGTTGGAATTATTCCGTATTTTGGACTTGCGAGCGGGTTCTAATTGGATATTTGACCAATTTATGCTCCGATTCACCGATTTAGAGTCTAAGTGTTGGAAAATCATAAGTTAGCGTGTTTCGGATATGAAATTGGTTTGGATTCGATCCGATCGTCATCGGATCAGCATCCGATAATTCGAAGTTGGAATTATTCCGTATTTCGGACTTGCGAGCGGGTTCTAATTGGATATTTAACCAATTTACGCTCCGATTCACCGATTTAGAGTCTAAGTGTTGGAAAATCATAAGTTAGCGTGTTTCGGATATGAAATAGGTTTGGATTCGATCCGATCGTCATCGGATCGGCATCCGATAATTCGAACTTGGAATTATTCCGTATTTCGGACTTGCGAGCGGGTTCTAATTGGATATTTGACCAATTTACGCTCGGATTCACCGATTTAGAGTCTAAGTGTTGAAAAATCATAACTTAGCGTGTTTCGGATATGAAATAGCTAGGTTTGGATTCGATCGGATCGTCATCGGATCGACATCCGATAATTCGAACTTGGAATTATTCCGTATTTCGAACTTGCGAGCGGGTTCTAATTGGATATTTGACCAATTTACGCTCCGATTCACCGATTTAGAGTCTAAGTGTTGGAAAATCATAAGTTAGCGTGTTTCGGATATGAAATAGGTTTGGATTCGATCCGATCGTCATCGGATCGGCATCCGATAATTCGAACTTGGAATTATTCCGTATTTCGGACTTGCGAGTGGGTTCTAATTGGATATTTAATCAATTTACGCTCCGATTCACCGATTTAGAGTCTAAGTGTTGGAAAATCATAAGTTAGCGTGTTTCGGATATGAAATAGGTTTGGATTCGATCCGATCGTCATCGGATCGGCATCCGATAATTCAAACTTGGAATTATTCCGTATTTCGGACTTGCGAGCGGGTTCTAATTGGATATTTGACCAATTTACGCTCCGATTCACCGATTTAGAGTCTAAGTGTTGGAAAATCATAAGTTAGCGTGTTTCGGATATGAAATTGGTTTGGATTTGATCCGATCGTCATCGGATCGGCATCCGATAATTCGAAGTTGGAATTATTCCGTATTTCGGACTTGCGAGCGGGTTCTAATTGGATATTTGACCAATTTACGCTCCAATTCACCGATTTAGAGTCTAACTGTTGGAAAATCATAAGTTAGCGTGTTTCGGATATGAAATAGGTTTGGATTCGATCCGATCGTCATCGGATCGGCATCCGATAATTCGAACTTGGAATTATTCCGTATTTCAGACTTGCGAGCGGGTTCTAATTGGATATTTGACCAATTTACGCTCCGATTCACCGATTTAGAGTCTAAGTGTTGAAAAATCAAAACTTAGCGTGTTTCGGATATGAAATAGCTAGGTTTGGATTCGATCGGATCGTCATCGGATCGGCATCCGATAATTCGAACTTGGAATTATTCCGTATTTCGGACTTGCGAGCGGGTTCTAATTGGATATTTGACCAATTTACGCTCCGATTCACCGATTTAGAGTCTAAGTGTTGGAAAATCATAAGTTAGCGTGTTTCGGATATGAAATAGGTTTGGATTCGATCGGATCATCATCGGATCGGCATCCGATAATTCGAAGTTGGAATTATTCCGTATTTCGGACTTGCGAGCGGGTTCTAATTGGATGTTTGACCAATTTACGCTCCGATTCACCGATTTAGAGTCTAAGTGTTGGAAAATCATAAGTTAGCGTGTTTCGGATATGAAATAGGTTTGGATTCGATCCGATCGTCATCGGTTCGACATCCGATAATTCGAAGTTGGAATTATTCCGTATTTCAGACTTGCGAGAGGGTTCTAATTGGATATTTGACCAATTTACGCTCCGATTCACCGATTTAGAGTCTAAGTGTTGGAAAATCATAAGTTAGCGTGTTTCGGATATGAAATAGGTTTGGATTCGATCCGATCGTCATCGGATCGGCATCCGATAATTCGAATTTGGAATTATTCCGTATTTCGGACTTGCGAGCGGGTTCTAATTGGATATTTGACCAATTTACGCTCTGATTCACCGATTTAGAGTCTAAGTGTTGGAAAATCATAAGTTAGCGTGTTTCGGATATGAAATAGGTTTGGATTCGATCCGATCGTCATCGGATCGGCATCCGATAATTCGAACTTGGAATTATTCCGTATTTCGGACTTGCGAGCGGGTTCTAATTGGATATTTGACCAATTTACGCTCTGATTCACCGATTTAGGGTCTAAGTGTTGGAAAATCATAAGTTAGCGTGTTTCGGATATGAAATAGCTAGGTTTGGATTCGATCGGATCGTCATCGGATCGGCATCCGATAATTCGAACTTGGAATTATTCCGTATTTCGGACTTGCGAGCGGGTTCTAATTGGATATTTGACCAATTTACGCTCCGATTCACCGATTTAGAGTCTAAGTGTTGGAAAATCATAAGTTAGCGTGTTTCGAATGTGTTGATGCTGATAAAACCGTATTTATCGTCATTATAACCAGTCCCGCGATTATTAACATCATACCAATCGCATTTGAATAATACGATCCGATTTTGGCCAAGGAATTTAATCTCAGGAATCTTGTTGAGGACGCCGTAGAAGTCGATATTTTCTAATTCTTCTTGCTCACTGTTGACGACAACCCCACTATTTTGGGTTCTTCGTGATTTTTCGCTATCTTTCGTCCGAAATCTATAACCGTTCACGATATAACCATCGTACGATATTGCGTCTTGCAAAGGACTACAAGATAAGCGCCAGAGATCCTCATTCATCAGCGGATCATGGTTGTCGTGCAGCTCCTGTGCCTATAATAACCATATGACATTCATGATATGAACATATAATTATTGCTCGGTAATGGATGTCAATGAAATTCAGTAATGATGTGAATACTTACGTGTTTCTCGAACCACGATGGGAATTCACGATCATGAATTTGGGGAGCATTTCGAGTACCCCGATTATTAATGATGGCTTTATGCTTCCTGTTTTACCGGTTATTAATTAGATTATAATTAGCACATATACTTAATGAATGGACTGAAAGAATGAGTAAAAGATCGTAAAATGCTTACTCAATGAATGGCCACACTTCATCACATTGGCGCAACACATACATATGTGCCTGTTGAATCTCATCTACAGACAATCGATGGGTTTTGCCTCCTCCTACAGGTCTACCCATTTCGGCAAATATAGACAGACCCCCATCGAAGTCTATTGGACCACCGTCATAGTTCCGCTCAAGTTGATTGAATCGCGTGTCTATACCATGTAGGTATCTTGAGCAGAATGTTAGACATTCTTCTGCTAGGTATCCTTCAGCAATTGATCCCTCCGGACGACTTTTATTACGAACATATGATTTCAATGTTCGCAAGTACCTAATTTGAGAAAAAAATATTTGGATGAATATATCAAGAACGATCAAATACATTGTGCGAATGAGACGAGACGATTACCTCTCGATAAAATACATCCATCGGTAATGAACTGGGCCGCCGAGTTTGGCCTCATTTGCCAAGTGAACGGTCAAATGCACCATGACATCAAAGAAGGAAGGTGGAAATATCATCTCTAACTTGCACAATGTGAGCGCAATATCCCTCTCCATCTGTTCAAGTTGGTCCACTCTAAGTACCTTCGAGCACAACTGTCTGAAAAAAGTGCTGAGCTCAATTAACGGACCGGACACCTGTTCGGTTAAATTCCCACGTATAGCAAGAGATAACAATCGCTGCATAAGAACATGACAATCGTGGCTCTTTAATCCAAACAACTTCCGACCGTTCTCTTGCACGCATCGTGCGATATTCAAAGAATAAACGTCTGGCGTTTTCACAGACTGTAGGAATGCACATAAGGCTGCCTTTTGCTGTGAGCTCATGGTGTAGCATGCAACTGGCAACACATACTTATCCCCAATCTCTTGGGGATGAAGTGATTTTCGGATGCCCAACTCCTTAAGATCGAGACGAGATTTAAGATTATCCTTCGTCTTACCGTCGAGATTCAGCAGTGTTCCTATAATGTTGTAACACATATATTTCTCGATATGCATGACATCCAAGTTATGCCGCAAGAGTAGGCTGCTCCAGTACGATAGTTTAAAGAAAATACTCCTCTTCTTCCAGTTATGCTCACGCGTAGAATCTTCATGCGTTCTCTTCTTTTTACCTTTTCAAAGTGCCACGGCATCAAGCTGATCCAATTCGCACAAGACTTCTACCCCCGAAAGCTGCTCCGGGGCCTTTGCAAGTTCCTTCTTGCCGTTGAAAGCTCTTTTGTTCTGCCTCCACTTATGGCCGTCAACAAGGAATCTTCGATGGCCCATATAACAGAACTTGCCTCCGTTCTTCAACCGTAATGAATCTGTTTCCTTATTGCATGTAGGGCACGCCAATTTTCCTTTAGTACTCCACCCGGATAAGTTGGCATATGCAGGAAAATCGTTGATGGTCCATAGAAGTGCCGCATGCATCCGAAAATTCTGGCGCAACGAGGCATCATACGTATCGGTCCCAACTTCCCATAACTCGTTTAACTCCTCAATCAACGGCTGCAAGTAAACGTCAATATCATTACCAGGCGACCTAGGTCCGGGAATGAGCAAGGAGAGCATTGTGTATGGCTTTTTTAAGCACATCCAGGGAGGCAAATTGTATGGAACTAGGACAACTGGCCAAATGCTGTACGACACACTCATATTCCCAAAGGGATTGAAGCCATCGCTAGCAAGCCCTAACCTGACGTTGCGAACTTCACATGCGAATTCAGGATAGGTATGATCAAAATCTTTCCACGTCAGAGAGTCGGCCGGATGTCTCATAATCCCGTCATCTGTACGTTCTCGTGCATGCCACCTCATGTGCTCAGCAGTCTTCGATGACATAAACAACCTCTGAAGCCTGTCCCTGAGCGGGAAGTATAGGAGAACCTTTGCAGATATATTTTTCTTCCTTCGACTGGTACTAGACTCGGCATCCGTCTTTTTATATCTCGTTGCTCCGCATATGTGGCATGACCGCGCATGTTCGTACTCTTTCCGGTACAACATACAATCGTTCACGCATGCATCAATTTTCTCATAACCCAGACCGAGATCTTTAATTGTCTTCTTCGCCTCGTAGAATGATTTTGGTACTGTCTCACCCATAGGAAAGGCCTCTTTCAGCAACTCTACCAACATATTAAATGACTTATTACTCCAACCATTGAGGCACTTCAAATGAAGAAGCTTTACAGTGAAAGAGAGTTTTGAAAACTTCTCACACCCCGGGTATAGAGGTTGTTCGGCATCTTTAAGCAATCTGTAGAACTTGTCCGCTTCGATATTGGGCTGATCACCTGACGGTGTTTCCGTGCCTATTCCACCTTGCAAATCATGTATCATACCCTGCATGTCATCGTCATCGTCTGTATTAATATTATCATCAGCGATCACTGTGTTTGAAGTTTCACCGTGAGCTGCCATGGGGACTACATCTAGCTCCTCACCGTGCGAGAACCAACGGGTATAGGTAATGTCAATGCCACGCATTACCAGATCAACCTCACATTCCTCTCGAACCTTCCTAATCACCCTTCCGCAGTCTATACAGGGACACACAATTTTTCCATCAAGCGGTGCAAGACGTTCAAATACAAAATCCAGAAATTTCCTGACTCCTTCTCTGTACTCTTGGCTCATGCGATTCGAATTACGCATCCAACTCTTATCGATCGAAGACATCTTCGTCTATCTGGCTATACAACACCTGACATATAATTTCAAACAATGTTATAAGACTCCGCACAATTTCGGTTTCGGTTCCCGGGTATGGAACACCGAACAAAAACTTCTACAGGCCATCCACATCCCTAATGGATGGGATAAATCTTTATATTTTTGAGCTAAATTTTTTGAGCTAAACTTTTGAGCTAAAATATTTTTGAGCTAAATAGATTCGGGTATGGAACACGGAACCGAAACCGAAACTTCTACAGGACATGCATTCATAATGCTACGCCTACATGGCGTGTATGTAAAGTGCGCGTAGTATCCAAGCCGTGAGCGCCATAGGATATGTACGTGCACTGTGCATGTGGACCGCCGTCATTCTAACATCACAGTTGTGCATCAAGATTTGTTTGCTGCCCCGATCCCACGAGGGCTCACGAAACTAGGTTGCATACGTATGTACATGTCACAATATCTAATAGTATAATACTTAAATGAAGCCCTCATTAATTCCCGTGTTGTGACATGTGGACATCTTTTGAAGAGCTAGAATCCTTCTCCTGTGTGTGAAAATGATTATCCATTGTAAATCTTATTCAAACCCTAATATAAAGATGATAAATATCCATTCAAAGGTATTTAATAATCATTTTATATTAATTTGGAAAATCATTTGTACTATCTCTCTCTCTTTAACAAGTGAATCACACTGTGACAAGTGAATCACACTCACATACTCCAAATTGCACATTCCTTTGGATGACTGTAATTTCGTCTGTGCCAAGTGATATAATCAAGTTCATGTCTTACTACTTATAAGAGACTATTGGGACTAATACGAATTCCTTCTCACTATCGTGTAATTAATGGAGAGAGAGAGAGAGGAACATGTTTAATACAAAAATATTAAAGGATGAGTGAGATAGAGGAACATGTTTAATTAACTACAAATAAATTGAAGAGAAGGGGGGGAGGGATGTCATGGGGAGTCTGCCACATGGCACCAACGACCTTAGCATTATAAGAATGATATAGATAGATAAATTATAAATAGATGAAATTCGGACAACGCTCGAGAAAGAAACACAAAATTAAATTTTCACCTTAGAAACCCTTCAATCTTAGCTAGGTTCTTCCTAGAACCTCCTATAAATAAACCCAACTTTGTATACAAGTTGTAGGAGGAAACCCACATGAAACCGCAACTAGAACCAACCTAACTCTGCCTATTAACTAGGGGGGAGAGGGAGGAGGAGGAGGAGGAGGAGGAGGAGCTCACCGGAGTCCACAGGAGGAGGAGAAGGAGCTCGTCGGCGCGCACGAGAGGAGCTCACCAGAGTCCACAGGAGGAGGAGGAGGCGGAGCTCGCCGGCGCGCACGAGAGGGGAGGGGTGGCCGGCCGGAGGGGGGGAGGGAGGCCGGGGAGGGGGGGGACGCCGGGGAGGGGGGGAGGGAGGCCGGGGAGGGGGAGAGATTGAGAGAGAGAGAGAGATTGAGAGAGAGGCGGGGAGGGGTTTAGTCGAAACAGAACAGAAGGGGGGATCGCTGAATCTGATTTAAAACAGGGTTTTTACCGACGGAAATATTATATTCCGTCGGTAATAATAATATTTTTACCGACGGCATAATAAGGTCCGTCGGTATAATGGATTTATACCGACGGAAAAATAAGGTCCGTCGGTATAATATCACGACGAAACTCAGGGTTCTATTTTTTCCAGAGGCTCGGTTTTTACCCTGTGTTACGTCGGGACAATTATACCGACGGATATTTAATTACCGTCGGTACCGTACCGACGGCCATATAATTTCCGTCGGTATAATTATTTATACCGACGGAAATATAACGTCCGTCGGTAAAATTCGCCGACGAAACTCAGGGTTCCATTTTTTCCAGAGGCTCGGTTTTTACCCTGAGTTTCGTCGGGACAATTATACCGGCGGATATTTAATTACCGTCGGTATCTTACCGACGGCCATATAATGTCCATCGGTATAATTATTTATACCGACGGAAATATAAAGTCCGTCGGTAACAATCTCCGACGAAACTCAGGGTTCCATTTTTTCCAGAGGCTTGGTTTTTACCCTGAGTTCCGTCGTGATATTTTACCGACGGTCTTTATGTAGCCGTCGGTATAAAGTATATTACCGACGGTACATATATGTACCGTCGGTATAAATAATTGTACCGACGAATACTATTTGACCGTCGGTAATAAATGTGCAAAAAAAATTTAAAAAATTGAAGTTATAATACCGACGGATATTATTGTCACCGTCGATAAAAAGTGTATTATTACCGACGGTGATAAAAATGTCCGTCGGTAAAGACCCTCTTTCTTGTAGTGGATATTCAGATGCTCATTGGAATTGGGTAGTGATCCAAAAAGAACTAGCGACTTATCCTCCTCCTTCATGTATTTACCGACTGAAATCATTTGATTGAAGACTGAGATATGCTCTGCGAACCTTGTACCTTCCATAATTCAAAGATTGAATATCTTATGCTTCAAGTACAACCGATTCGTAAGTTACTGGGTTATGTACATGCTGTTCAATTTCTCTCACAACTTTGCTATAAAAAAACTCCATATAGACATTCGTCAATACGACATTCGTGAGACACATTCGAATCGCGCTTTCCTCCTTCAAATCAAACTCCACCCAATCATCGACCTCCATCAAGTCTGGCTTGAAACCCTTCAAAGCTTTTGTGGAACCCATACTAGATCATTGTATCTTTGACTTATATTTACCATAAGCCAAAGTTAATCCGGTCATCAAATTTCTCGATCTCAAACTTCATGTTCGACCTATGAATGGATATCTCTAATTCTTCGCTCTTGACCTTGGTACGTGTCTCAGGAATTACCAACAAGAAGCTCTGATGGTGTCTCAGGAATTACCAATAAGAAGCTCTGATACACATTGTTGTTGTAGCCAATCCCGGTATGAGACCCACACAACGAAAATACGTTGTATGAATAATCCCTACCGGTAGATGAAGATAACCATCAAAAAGAAGAATGAAAGTATCACAAGCGTACAAACAATCACACACGATATCCATTAATCGGTAATCAATGGATTCACTAGCAAGGAAAAACAAGAGCACATGTTTGTCTGTCCTCTGCCAATCCCTCTTGCAACAACAAAAAGGTACCCCCAAGAATGATGAAATCTCGCAGCCCTCTCAACCACGAAGAACCAAGAAGAAACCCTCCACCCAAACCCTAGATGGTTTAGATGAGATCTCACTACAAAAAAAAAACACTTTTTACCGATAGAATATATCAGTCGGTACAATTAATTTTCCGTCGGTAAAGATTTATTGCGACGGAAATAATTTCCATC
This sequence comes from Chamaelirium japonicum, assembly GCA_947650365.1. NCBI lineage: Eukaryota > Viridiplantae > Streptophyta > Magnoliopsida > Liliales > Melanthiaceae > Chamaelirium > Chamaelirium japonicum. Next base: position 85,324,923 of record OX393549.1, read on the forward strand.
ACTGACTATCGTGAAAGAAAAGAACGATGGTCTAATATTTCCATCGGTAATAAATATCTTTACTGACGGATAATTATAAGTCCTCGATAATATATAATTATTTTAAAGAATTATTATATATTATTACCGACGGACAATCAAAGTCCGTCAGAAAATATATATATAAATACCGACCGAAAAATATTACCGTCAATACAAAAAACTATATTACCGATGGGGCCCCAGTAGCCCGTTGATAAGGATAAGTATATTACCGACGAAAATTTTATACCATCGGTTAAAGTTAACCATATATTATTTAAGAAAATTATTATTACCGACGAAATATATACCATCCGTCGGTAATACAACTTAAATTTTTAAAAAAAATTATTGAAATCTGGTTATTTAATTCCTGTGATTTACCATAATTACCACAGTACTGCACAATCATAGATAATTATAATACACTAAAATATATCACACTATTAATATTTTTTAAAAAATATTACAAAATTATTTTTACATAATAAAAAAGTGAGGGAAGCTGTGTGCCCTACCTCAACCACCTCTAATGCCTCCCGACACCAATATTGGTACTCTCATCCCCTGACGCCGCACATCTTGCAATTAAAAACATGTATTTGTTAAAAAAATGGTTTACATCTATAATTAATTTAAAGAAAAGAAATTTGACTTACCCCCCAAAATTATATGTTAATTAGTAAGTCACCCCACCTTTTAGCCGATATTAGACTTACCTCCCTAAAAATTAGAGTTACACTTCCATAATAATAATTAGGCATACCCCCTATTCTGGCTAATTATCATATAGTAATTTGGGCGTGTAAGTCAAATTGGGGGGGGGGGGGGGGGGGGGGGTAAATCTAATAATGATTAAAAGGGGGTGACTTACTAATTAGAATATAATTTTGGATGGGTAAGTCAAATTTGTCCTAATATAAAAGAAAAGTTAAAAATATTACACTTGGTTTGGATTCGATTGGATTTTCAATTTGATTTGGATTCGATCGGATCGTTATCGGATCCTTTTCGGATCGGATCGTTATCGGATTCGATCATTATCGAATCAATCAAATCATTATTGTTATCGGATCGATAATATCGTTATCGTATCGTACAAATCATACGTTTTCGGTTTTCGATTTTTGAACTTTGTTTGGATTCGATCGGATAGTTATCGAATCATATCCGATAATTCGTACTTGTATGATTTTTCATATTATGAACTTGCGAATAAGTATTTAGTAAATATTTTAAGATTTTACCCTCTGATTGACTAATTTAGAGTCTAATTATTTGCAAATCATAAGTTTTCATCTTTCGGATTTTGAACTTTGTTTGAATTCGATCAGATCGTTATTGGATCACATCCAATAATTCATACTTGGATGGTTTCTTGTATTTTGGACTTGCGAACAAATTTAGTAGATATTTTATGATTTTACCCTCCGATTGACTAATTTAGAGACTAAGCATTTGAAAATCATAAGTTATCATCTTTTGGATTATAAAGTTGGTTTGGATTCGATCCTTGTGATAGTTACCCTCTCAAAACCCTACCAAAATCCTTCAATCCCCCCTAGGTTTTACGTAGAATCACCTTTAAATACCCTCTAATATGTGTACATCTTGTAGGAGCAATCTCGTGCAAAACCCAAGCAAATCTCGTGCAAAAATGGAGCCTGAATCGCCTCAAACTCGTGCCTGCTGATAGCCCAAATTCATTCGAGCACTAAACTGGGCCTCCTGAGCGAAATTCCTGGTAGCGGATCCTTACTCTGGCCAGTCAGTTCGCCTGAACCCGCAGTCTGGCGCCTAAGCAAATTTCCTGTGCAGGGATCACCTGTCGCTCCTCCATCACTCATCCGCCACTCCATTTTTTACCATTCCTTTGCGCACAAATCTTGGACCATTAGATGGCTTGTTTCAAGCCAACATCCTCAACAGAAACAACAAGTCCAAATATTCTTGTTCTTTACAAGCAACCCACCCCCCCCCCCCCCCCCTTTACAAATTTGATGTACACAAAATCTAATATATATTAACAAAATACGAAGGTAGCGGAACCCACAAATGCATGTAAATATTTGAAGGCAAACTTTAGGGAGCCTACTTTTGTCTGTGTACTTTAGTTGGCTCGCATCCTCCACCTTGGAAGTGGAGGTACGAGACGCTGTCTCCCAAGATGGGAAAAATGCTTAACAGCCGTCCATCATGTTTTCCACACTGATCGGGCCATCCTGATGTGTCACTTGTATATAGCCGTGCATTGCACCCAGCTCTGACAGGTGCTAAAAGGGGCGGCTGTGATCATCTGCCACGTCAGGATGGGCCGATTTGGGTGGAATAACTGGATGGCTGAAGGGCATTGCCCTCCAAGATTGGCGCCTTCTTTCTGCTGCAAAAGCAGAGAAGAAAAAGAAAGAAAACGATTTGAGGGGGTAAAGTGGAAAAAGCATTTTCTTTTACGAAAGAAGGGGATGAGATAAAGACGGCCTGCTTTCTACGAGTACGGGTTGGCAGGTTCGGGGAATCTTGAGAGTACGTGTCGAGCACTTTTTATTTTCGTTATTTTAACTTTTTAGTCCCAAGTGGGTATTAATATCACGGGCTGCTCCCTCTGGGGCCCTTTTCCGCGACAGATTTCCAATCATGGGTGCGGCTTTCAACATCAACATCTGCTGCCATTCATCTTTATAGTGGTTTTCCCCAAAATGACCCACACTCTCATGTATTGCTCAAACTGGCCTAAATGCTTTAAGCACCACGTTTCGGGGGATAGTCTATTAGCATCCATGGAATCCTCCCCCGCCCCCAAAATAATAATAATGATAATAATAATAATAATAAGGGTTTATTGGTGATTAATTCCTGACAAAACAAATCTCCTTTCTCCTTCAGCACGACAGTTTATTTCTATTAACGTTAGGCCCCTGACTTTCTTCATAAATCCAAAAATGTCCACTCCTCCTATCTCCTTCAGCACGAGTAGCCAAGGCGGTCTCCTGTGCGAGCAACAGATGTGGCGGCTGCGGCGGACACAATCTCGAGTTGCAGTTGCTCGCCGGCGACGGTGAGCAGCGGAGACGAGAAGGAACATGGGCTGGAGGGGTTCTGTTAGGTTTTAGGACTTATAGGTCTAGGGTTTATCCCATGGCCTATAGATTTTAGGTTTAGGGTTAGGTTTAGGTTTGGTTCAGCGGCGGCGGATGGTTTCGGCAACGACGAGCAGTTGACTTAAGAAGGTTCGGCGTTGGAGGTTTGGTTAGTTTCAATATATCCATTGGCATTCTAAATAAGAATTTAAATCAATGTTGAGGGCATTTTAAAATAATATCTTGTCGATGACCGCTCACCAACTCATGTGGGTGCAAAATTTATCCAAGTATGCAATCGGACCATTTGGATATGCACAAAGGCCCAAATAACGAGTTCAAATCAAAGAAACATCACCACAGGGTCCACAGACCGAGCGGGCCTTATTTGGAGCCCAATAGAGGCCCAAATAAGGGCCCAACGAGGAGCCCTAGGACCAGCGTCATGCCATTACTGCCATATCAACACATACCTCAGCTATAAAATGACCCCTATGACATACAAAAGAGGGGTTGGTTGGTGGATTGATCTAAAGAGAAGGGGATTCCAAAGCCAGAGCTCTTCTTTCTTCTAATTCTCTTCTAGTTGCTCTGCACAACCCTCATTGTAAGAAGTTTCTCTCAGCCTGTTGAGAGAATGCTCACCCCCCCCCCCCTTCCCCTTTTTCTCATACATCATAGTGCAAACCAGATGAAACCTCTCTCTATCTCTACTCTCTAATATCTATCTCTACACATCAAAATCATCCAATTCAATCAAAATTTGTGGGTTGAGGTTTCTAATCAAGACGATACGAAAATTTTTCACACAATCTTTGGCGCCATTTGTGAAAAATTATTAGATGTTTTACCCACACTTCTATCGACTTCTACTCGACTTGTGGTGACGAGTCACGAGCCCTCCTTCAAGCCTACATCAGTATCTTCATCACACTGATATCAACATACTCGATGGTGAAGGTCAGTACCAACCCACTGAAGGTGGATGCTGATTTGACAAATGACGTGTTAATCGAAGACGAGCAAGAAGTCTCCGTAACAACAACCGAAGAATAATCCAAGAGCAACTGGGACCACAAGGAAGCCATTCGAAAGGCCGTAGCAATCGGTGGGACCCGCCATCCGCAAGGCACCGACCTGGCAAAGAGCATGTTACTCAAGGGGATAAGCCTTCGGCTACGTACCAAATTTCGGTTGTTGACTTCCAACTGTTGGATCTCCTTAAGAAGAACGTGGTGCTTGAGCAAGAGAGAAACTCCCTGAAGAAGACAGCTGAAAGAGCGGGGGTTGTGGTCAACAACACTCCGATCACTAATGAAGAACCACCAAAGACTTCTCCAGCCACGATTTATCATTTAGAAGAACCACGTGGGCTTCGCACCGAGAGACGTCAGGTATCCACACATGCACTAAGGCAAATGGTGTGGGATTGCCTCGACGTCGATGGCGTATCAAGCCACCGCCAAGAAAGGTCGCCTGAGTCAACTGGGCCACTGGACACCTTATCCACTCGTATACGAAAGTAACAAATGCCCACAAGCTACTCAACCACTGAGACAAATCACCGACGTGAGACGATGCCATCAAGACCAGAGGCTGCTAATCATCTCGGCGGGGCCTCTGCGTTCTGAGGTGCTTGCAACCCTATTTCCTAAGGGTTGACGGACACCAAACTTGTCGAATTTCAACTGTATCAAGGGAGACTCTGCTATCCATATTCTGACTTTCAAGCAAAACATGACGTCGTACGAGTATGAGAACCATGTCCTATGTCGTATGTTCATGGGAAGCCTCAAGGGACCTACACCCAACTGGTACCACACACTTCCTACAGGTACAGTGGCCACCTTTGGAGAGTTGGTAGAACTCTTCATGGTTAATTAGTGATTAATCCCGTACAAAACAAATCTCGAAGGCACAGGATAGCAGAACATTTTTGTTAACGTTAGATCCTTGACTTTCTTCATAAATCTAAAAATGCCCACTCCTCCCATCTCCTTCAGCAAAAGTAGCCATGGTGTTTTTTGGGGCGAGCAACAAATGTGGCGGCAGCGGTGGGCACAATCTCGAGTTGCAGTTACTCACCGACAACGGCGAGTAGTGGAGATGAGAATGAACGGGGGTTGGAGGGGCTTGGTTAGGTTTAGGATTCCTAGGTCTAGGGTTCATCCCATGGTCTATATATAGATCTTAAGTTTAGGGTTAGGGTTAGGTTTGGTTCGGTAGCAATGAGTAGCTCCGGCAGCAATGAGCAGCAGATAAAAAAAGGTCCGACATCGGAGGTTGGGTTAGTTTCAGTGTACCCATTGGCATTCTAAATGAAAATTTAAATTGATGTCGAGGGCATTTAAAACTGATATCTTGTTGGGGACCGCTCACCAGCTCCCCCTAATAATATTAATTAATTAATTTTAATTCTATGTTCACACTCATCCCTAACCTCCAACTGGTATCCATTAATGCCACCCCCATCACCCCCCGCCTCGGCCGCCACCCCAACCTCCTCCACCACCTCAATTTTCGAGGACACTCTATCATCATCCTCATCCTCCTACTCATTCCTCTTTTCTCCTTCGTCATTCTTTCGTCCTCCTTCTAATCCTTCCTCCTTGATCATCCTCCATCTTTCCTATGCCGGAACGCAAGCTGTTGGCCCTTCTCCTCCCCCTTCAATCTTCCTCCTCATCCTCTTCCTTCTTCTTCTTCATCCTATGGGTGCAAAATTTTGTGGTGACGAGCCACAAGTGTTTTACCCACACTTCTATCGACTCCTACTCAACTTGTGGTGATGAGCAATAAGTCTTTCTTCAATTCTACACCAACATCTTCATAACGCCGACATCAACGCGATCGATGGTGAAGGCCAACACTAATCCTCCGAAAGGCGGGTGCTGATATGACAAATGGCATACTGATCGAAGACAAGTAAGAAGTCTTCGTAGCAACTAATTGAAGGCATATCCAGAAGTGGCTAGGGCCACAAGGCAACCATTCGAAAGGCCACGGCAATCGGTAGGATCCGCCATCCCCGAGGCATCGATCTAGCAAAGAACATGTTACCTAAGGGGATGAAGCTCTAGCTACGTTCCAAATTTCAGCTGCTGAATCTCCTTAAAAAGAACGCAACCATCGAGAAAGAAAGGCACTCCCTGAAGAAGAATGCTGAGAGAGCAGGGGCTATGGTCCACAACGCTCCCACCACTAACGAAGAACCGCTAAAAACTCGCCCATCCATGAGTCATCATCTAGAAAAACCACGTGGGCTTCGCACCGAGAGACGTCAAGTATCTACACAAGCACCAAGACAAACGATGTGGGATCGCCTCGACATCAACAATGCATTGAGCCACTGCTGAGAAAGGTCACCTAAGTCAACTGGGTCCACCGAACACCCCATCCACTCACGCACGAAAGAAACAGATGCTCATGAGTTACTCAATTGACTAAGCTAGGCAGACCACCGACGTGAGATGACACTATCAAGACCGCAGGCTGCTAATCGTCTTGGCGAGGCCTTTGAGTCTCGACGTGCTTGCAACCCTATTTTCTAAGGGTTGGCGAATACCAAACTTGCTAAAGTTCAACTGCATCAAGGGAGACCCCCCGCTCTCCATATTCTAGCTTTCAAGTACGCAATGACGTCATACGAGTATGAGAACCATATCCTCTGTTATATATTCGCGGGAAGCATCGAGAGACTTTCCCTCAACTGGCACCACACATTGTCTACCGGTACGTTAGCCACCTTCGAAGAGTTGGTAGAGCTCTTTATGGACCACTACCGACAGAACCTGAAGCCAAAAAAGAAGTTAGACTTTCTCTACCGGCTAAAGATGGGATCTGATGAGTCCTTAAGTATCTTCACGATAAGGTTCCACAATGAGCATTCCAAGCTCACTGGCCGATCCCATAACGAGGATGTCATTATGCTGGCATTCCAGAACACTATCTGGTCCAAGCTTCACGTTTACACTGACTTTATTCGACGTCCTCCTGATACCTTGGAGGCAATAGTCAAGCGGGTACAAGAGGAGATAAAGGTGGAGGACAATCAACAGATTAGAAGAATGTGTGAGACAAGCGAGTCTCACGACTCCAGACACAAGAAGGCTGACGAAGCTCAAAAGGAACCTCACTATAAGAAATCTGCCAATACCATGTTCGACCAGAAGGTATCGACCAAAAGACAAAATGAAGAACCAAAAGCCCCTCCAACAGGGAAGAGGAGAGATCCAAGGGAGTAGAGGGTGTTCACCGAGCTGAACACCTCAATCGAAGATATATTTACCTACTTACAGAACGATTCATTATGTAATTTTCCGTAACCTCTTCCTCCAAATTCGGAGCAAACGAAGGACATAACAGTCTACTATGAATTCCACCGCAGTCATGGACACCCAACCTCAACCTGCCGACGACTGAAGTATCATATCAAAGATCTGATCCAAGAAGGGAGACTCGATGGCTATCTCACCGACAAGGAATCAGGCTGCGACAAGAAAAGATAGCATCAGTAGAAGAAGGGAGTCAACATGATATGAGGATACAAAATCCTATAAGCAAACGGTGTTCACGGATACTTGCATCATCCAGCACCCTCCAGCAAAGAGGTTGGGTGCCTGAAAAGACGAGTTCACAATGTCCACTGGGCAGCTTCCAAAAAAAATTGTAACTGTAAATTTGGTTTATCAATAAAATGCCTCCTTTTCTTGAAGTTGAAATCTCTCGAAATTGGATTCCGCCCGTTCAAGGCACCTAAAGGCTCCTAGCAACTCAAGTCAACCTAAGAATTCAATTATGTCAAATCAAGGTAGAAGCTCGAAGCAAAAATGGCTACGCTCTTTTAAGAGTAAACTCCGATAAAAAAGCCTCATGACAACCCAGGTCAATCTAAGACTTTGATTCCTCCCATTCATGACAGAAGCTTGAGGAAAAATTGGCTACGTCATTTAAAGGCTAAAGTCCGATAAAAAAGGTTCCTGCCAACCCTTGTCAACCTAAGATCTACTACAAGAAAAATATTTTTTCCTGACGGAATATGTAATTCTGTAGATATTAAATATATCCGTCAGGAAAAACAAACTTCCGTCGCTATAGATAATTACTGATGGTAATTATTTCCATCGGTAAAGATGATGTCAGCAATAATAATTACGACGGCTTATAATTTTCATCGATATTAAATATTATTTCCAACGAAACATGTAATTTAGTCGTTATAAATTACTGAATTAAATAATAAAGTCAATATTATTATCGAGGGTAAAAGACTTACCCACGGTAATAAATCTGTAAATGCCGACGAACGAATACTAATTCCGTTGGTGTTAATATTATTAATGTCGACGGTTACATAAGGATTCCGTTGGTATAAATTGAATTAATGTCGACGGTACATATTACCATCGGTAATATTTTATTTGTATAAACTATTAAAATTATTTATATCCACAAAAATAATAAGGTCCGTCAGTAAAATAGTTTTTTTTTTAATTTGTTTTAATTTTATATTTATTTCTGTTATTTTATATAACTATACAACCACAATCAATTAATATTTGCACAACTACAACCACAACCAATATTTACGACAACCAATATTATTTGCACATGCAGCTATAAATATCACCCACCATTAATTATACATACACAATACAATATTTTTTTCAAAAAATATTACAAAATATTTTTTACAAAAACATAACATATATGAACGCTGCTGCTGCCGCCGCTAATCCCCTGAAGTTGCGCCTCCTATATTAAAAAAATATTTTTAGCATCCGTAATTAATATAAAAAGATAATAAAAATATTAATGAGTATAATTATAGTAAGTTAGAGGGTAATCAGGGTTCGATCAAGTTTCGGGTTTCGAGTATCTTATCCATACACCCGAGTTGCCTAAACCAACCCAGAGTGGACTATTGTGTTGATACATCTCATTCACTAGGGTTTGTGAATTTCGATAATGCAAGCTTAACCAAGTATCAGACATGTTAGAACTGGCATGATAGCCTCAGCAGAGTTTTTCCTCAGATCCTCGAATGTTGATGTCGGATCCTAGGATAGCAATGTCATGAGGATAACATCTAACCGCATATACATCTCAATTCTCTAGCGACCATAAACACAAGAAAAGAAAGTATACTATCCATAATTACACTAACAGGATCTGCCCCGACAATGAAATTCTTTCGAGTATTTTCTACCGTGGGAGGGTATTTACCCTAATTAATAAAGTAAGATCTGCCATAACTCAGCGGCTAGGATGATGCCACGTGTCTCATAATTTACCGGCATCTAAAATACAGAGATTAGATGGTTTTGGAAGTTTATATATAAATACTGATTTGACAGGGGGTTTACATGCAAATAGAGAAAATTGTGGGGGTTGATTAACCTCTATTAATATACAATATAATGGTGGTATATAAACTAACATAGCATTAATAATTAAACAAGGGTACCTTCCAAAAAAAAAAAATTAAAGAAGGGTGCAAATCAGCAAACGAATCCTGAGAATTGGACAAACAAATCACCACACGATCTCCAAATTTTTTAGGAGCGAGAATCAAGGGAAACTCGAGCCGTTCGTAAGCGAATCCCGTATGACCACGCTAGGGTTTGTAATTTTGCGCCCACCTCTTCTAGTGTGGACAAATTATAAGATAGATTCTCACACATGCTCGTTCTTGTTATGTACTCAAAAAAATCTTGGGTAGATTACACTTTTCCCCCCTGAAGTTTAGCTCAAAAACACTTAACCCCCCTGTAGTTTAGTTTGTTCCAACTCCCTACGTAAAGTTTTAAATTTGGGTTTTTTTTTGTTTACATCCCAACTTTTATGTTGATATTTGATTTGCACCTGTACTTTTTAAAAATTTGACTTTACCCTCAATCCATTTATTGACCATGAGCGACCTACTAAAATTGGGGTGTAACTCAAATTTGGCATTAGAGTGGGAGTGTAAGTAAAAACAAAACCCACTTTTAAAGGGTCGTTCCCCTATCAAATGAGAAATTGGGGGGTAAAGTCTAATTTTTTTAAAGTGGGGGTGTAACTTAAATTTTGACATAAAGGTAAACAAAACCTTTAAAATTTTAGCACAATACCCATTTTTGTCAACTAAATTTCCTGTTTGGTAATTTTTATCAGATCAAAACTGAATTGAGCGGAGCAAAATGTAGTTTTTTTAACTATGAAGGCCTTAAGTGTTTATGAGCTAAACTTCAAGGGGCAAAGTACAATTTATCCATAAAATCATTTTGCAAAGAGACCCCAAAAAAATGTTAATGTTATACATAGGCCCTCACTATTTAAGTTTTATAAATAACCCCTCATATATTCTGATATTTAGTAAACTCTCCCCATGGGGGCTATATGCAAAAAAAATGATCAATACTTTTAGGGGGCTATTTATAATATCAATATTTAGAGGGCTATATGCAAAAAAATCTTTTATTAAACCTGCGAGCTCGCAATATAATATATGACCTGTCTTTATTGAGTGCGAGGAGGATCATCTTTGGGTTTATTAAACAAGCCATTAGGTGATCTTCGTTGTTAAAGGGATTTTTTAAATTTTATCTGATAATCCAAAAAATCAAGTATTGAGCTAACTCAGTCTAAGTACACTAGTCAGGTTACCAGCAGGGTCCCTGCCTCTGGAGTCTGGAGTGGCATGAATAGTGGCCACGTGGTTGGATCCAATTGGGGCTATCTTGTCCTCTCATGGCAATGCACCCAACTTGCGGCGGTGTGGGGGCGTCCGTGTTGAGATGGTCATGCCTCACTTGGGTTTAGTCCACATCGTTAATGGAAGCGGGTGATGGGTCGTATATGTACCAGTCTTAAATCACTTCTTACATACCGGTTTTGTGGGGAGGCGGATGTCCAATGGTTTGGATTCTTCACATGGTATCAGAGCCAGGTCTGCTTCGGAAGCTCCTCCGATAGTCTCTTGCCACGTGTGTCCCGCGTGAGGGGGATGTTGAGATGGTCATGCCTCACACATGTTAATCCTATATCAATAATAGGAGCGGATGATGGATCGTTTGTATACCGGCCTTGGACATCCCCTTACAGACCGGTTTTGTGAGGATGCGAGTATCCAATGGTTTGAATTCTTCACATGATATGAGAGTCAGACCCGCTCCGGGAGCTCCTCCCGATGGTGCCCTTGCCACGTATGTCCCGCGTGGGGGGTGTTGAGATGGCCATGCCTCACATGGGTTAATCCCACATCGATAATAGGCCTGGATGATGGGTCATTTATATATCAGTCTTGGACCTCCTCTTACAAGCCGATTTTGTGAGGAGGTGGGTATTCAATGGTTTGGAATCTTCACATGGTATCAGAGCCAGATCTGCTCCGGGAGCTCCTCCCGATAGTGCCCTTCCCCCGCGTGTCCCGTGTGAGGAGGGTGGAGGTGTTCAGATGGTCATGCCTCACACGAGTTAATCCCACGTCAGTAATAGGAGCTAGGGTCAGTCGAGTGTGACTGGCGTGGTGGCCCCTCTGCGCCTGAGCGTTCGACGCACCATGTCGCCGGGTCGTGCCCGTCAACACCTTTGGTGTGTTCAGCACAAGTTGCAAGTCCTGGGTTGTTTTCTTGCGCCAGTCGCGACCTCTGTTCCTAGATAATCTTGATCCAACTTGGAGGGCCTAGGTTGTTTTCTTGCGCCATTCGTGCCTGGATAATCTTTGATCCAACTTGCAGGGCCTGGGTTGCTTTCTTGCACCAGTCGTGCCCTTTTGTGTCTACACAATCTTGATTGTGACAGGATTCTTGAGTTCCCTTCTCCGAGGGAGGGGTTCGGCCTTGACCCCAACCTGTCTATTAAAGTAAGAGGTGTGGTAAGAACGTGATGGTTGGCCTGTGGCATGGCCTTCTCGAATCGGGATGATTATGGCCCTCCGATCTCGATCATGGATTGAGCTCCGAAGTCGGCCACAAAGAGTTTGGCCGCATGTAGGGGGGTATCAATCAGGGTTTGAGCTTCAGTCTCGATTTGGGCACGAGTCTGAAGTCTGGCGCCAAGTGGGTTCGACCTTATGTAGGTGTCAGCTTGATTAGGGTTCGAGCTTCGTTGCAGCAACACCCATCCATTATCCCCATTCGAGCTCTTCGGCTGCCTTACTGATGAGCTACGATGTTTAACACGCGATCTAGTGTTTAGGGCATGTTTGTATTCGGTCAAAATAAGATAGAGTAAAATAACTCCTATTAAATTTTATTTTTTTCTCGTTTGTATTCACATTTTGTATAGTAAAGTAAACCAAGAACAACTACTAGTCATTTACTAGTAGCAAAGGTTTTTTTCAAGTAAAAGATATTGCTTGCTAGTAATAGAGACAGCTATCATCTTTGACTTTCATTTTATGCTTAAATTTTGTGTTTTCTTTTCCCTCTCTCTCTCTCTCACACACACACAATGCACACACGCATCACCGAGCAATGCTACACCAAGAGTCGATCGTTGATGGTCGCCAACTGCCTCTTTCGCATGGGCGGCAACGTCCTCTTGTCGAATAAGGGCGTAGAGAGGCGGCGAGCCAACTGCGAACTCCTCCACATCATCCAGACCCACCGACAGGCTGATGACCGAGCCCATTGGTGCATCTTCCACAAGCAGGACGATGACAGGGAAGGTTGGGGTGTCACTATCAACGGATCTGACGACCACAGCGGGGGACACAGTGAAGGTAAACATCACGGCCCTTCGCCCTACTCGTCCTCTCACTCTCCGAGCAGCTTCTACTCGCCGAGGCGGGAGTTCGAGCTGAGTACTTGCGAACTGGTCGGAAGAGGCAATATTCAACCATATTTGCCATAGAGTAAAGTTGAAACTAGTGGTGAATTTGATGCCTTGTGTCCGCTCTCCTATCTCTGAATTCAATATTAGTTTACTTAGATTGCTCGTTTTACTTTAGATATAATATAAAAGCAAACCCTTTCTAGTTGTGCCTGGAATATAGTGATTATAACACGATCCCTGAGACGATACCGGATTTAAGCCCAATAACTACAACTGTTTGCCGTGATAATTCGTTTTGCGGTGAGTTCGATGAAGATCGCAGCAAGTTTTCTTTCCCCCATCTTTTTATCTTAATAAAGAACCAAGAAGGGAAGGATTATCATCTTAAACAGGTCTACCTAAGTCAAGCCTCTTCTCAACAGATTAATATCTTAATTTCACTTAAATGTACTTTATTTCTCTTTATGAGTTTGAATACAAGCATGCCCTTAGAGAATCATAGTAGAAGAAATAACTAAAATGTTGTTTTCTTTGCTCAATGTTTTTTTATAACCAGTCCTCAGATCGTGAAGCATTGTTTTGATACAACACATGCCCACTAGTAACAAAATTGTTCAGATGAAGCATGGTTTGTGTAAAGACAAAGTTATTTGTATGTTAGAATGATCATATTATTCTTAAAACTGAGATTTGTCGGTAGAACATTGAAGTTTAAGTATCATTTTAACCTTAGAACATGCAAAGCTATGAGATAACCTTTATTTAGACAAGTCTTGTTTTATTATTTTTTTTGAAAATAAACATGATGAACATGGGGTTAAAATATAATTTCAAAAACATCAATAAAAAAAAGTGTAATAAGCATGAACCTCAGGGGGGATCAAAGTGTAAGTTATCATATATTGTGTTTACGAGAAAGATGCTCTTGAGAAATACACTGACATTAGCATAAGGAATTATCCTTTCTTGTATTTGAGAAACCCTAAACCTTAATCCCAAAACCAAAAAACCTAAAACCTATTCCCGGCCAAAACCTCAAACCCTAAGCCGTAAATACTAAACCATAGTATAATACATCTTATTTTATATATAACAAAGGGTTAGTGTAAAAATTATTTTAAAAAATTAGATCTAACTAATTAAATATGTTAGTTAAGTCGTATCCAACTTGAGTATCTTGCAAAGAAATGGCTGAAAGATTTCCAACAAATCTTCCTTTGATTGATGATGTCTAGAAAATCTTATCAAATCGATATTAAATTACCTAAGATAACTTAGTTTTTAAGCGAGCATAGTCCTCCACCTCTTACCTTGAGCTTGTTAGTGAGGTGGAGACTACGATAGCCAAAGTCAAACCCAAGGTGGAGCCCAGAAGAATCAAAGGAGAAGAAGGAGCATAACAAGGGACACAAGTCGTGCACACGATATGAGATAATCGCACACACAACTTGCACACAACAAGTATGACCTAGGTATACAGGAGTCGTTTGCACGACTGCTAGGGCACGACTAGCTCCCAGGTCGTGTGCTCAACTTGGGTCGTGCACATGACAGCGTCAAGATTTTCTAGATTCGACCTTTTGTCTTATTCTCTTTTGAGGGTTCTTATATAAAAACTCCATCTATTGTGTAATGTAACCCTAATATCTTTATTGAATTGGAAAAGGCTTGGCAGTTACAATCGGCTAGGGTTTGATTCGAAATCGAGAAAGAAATTCTTGTTCGTCGATTGAAGATTCATGTGGAAGCATGGTTGAGGTGAAATCCTTCCTTGTATTGAGCGGTTTGTTCTTGTTGATTGAAGGTAGTGCAATCTGCATGGTAGAGAGAGGAGAAAGCAAGTTTGCCAAACTTCTGTAAATCTAGTGTCATTTTCTGTATATTTGTGGTTTGTTTTATATCTATTACTTGCTCATAATATTCTGCAGCAGCTTTTCTAATTGGGTGTTAAGTTTTTAGGGGCAATCTCGTTGTTTGATCATTCTTGTTTTTGGACTCGTCAAGATTGCGTGGCATCTGGTGATCTGAGTGTTTTCGTTGTGCTAGTCTGTTGTCTGATCACCAACAGAGCTGATCTAGCGGTCACGTTTTGGAATACTTATTTGGCCATTCTAAGTTCAATCTAAAGACATACAAGTTAGTTAATAGAAAACCAATCTATAAAAACGTATTCACTAATTGGTAAAAAAAACATAATCACTTATTTAAGAGTCTAGTAGAAAGAGCTCGACGCATACACTTGGGTATATGTGTCGCATCTGTAATCCCCATGTTCTAGAGATTTTGATATATGGTTATAATCCCCAAAACCTAAACCCTAAGACATAAATCCTAGACCTCCTAGACTCAGCTTTATTCTCATTATCTAAAGCAAGTGCTAAATAATTTTCCAACAAACGGAGAGTAATGATAGACATATTCTTGGTGGACCTACCATAGAGGCAGTCTTACTCGACTGCCAACTTCATCGATCAACTTGGGTCCTCGAGGGAGGTGAGGTAAATACAACAGTAAAAACCGAATCCTTTTAATGAAAAAATGGATTGCATTCTAACAAAATATTTATAGGATGATTATATGTACCGATATTCCCGTTTTATAGGAGATTAGACGATTGATTGGCGTTCGGTGGATAACTTCAGCTAGTTCAAAAGGCCAGGTTCGGATATTTGCGATACCACGACCTCGCATTGTGCTATGCACTTGATGAGCGTTGGTGGCCGCAGACCGATTTCCCTACGTTTAGAAGGTCTAATGTTCTAGCCTTTACATATTTTTCTCTACGTTTCTTCTCGATCTTTGGTATAAATTGGGCATGCCACTCCAGACTGATTTTGTAATTTTTTTTAGAGAGAAGCTATTCAGCCCGAAGGTTTGTCCAATTCCGATCATATAGTTTTAATATTTTATATCTAATTCTATTTAATAATCATATTATTAGTTTTGCAAGTAAATATATAATCCAAGAATAGGAGGGAGGAGTATATAGTAAGTAGGATAAATTATACTTTGCCTCGAAAAAGCTTAGCTAAAAGACACTTAATCCCACTATTAAATTAAAAAAAAAGGGGTTATTTTAACTTTACCCCCCAAATTTGCCTTGAATTAGATTTTACCCCCCATATTTCATTAATTAGACTTTACCCCGCAAAACTAACTGTTCCGTCAGCTCAACCCCCCCCCCCCCCCCCCCCAAAACTTTGTTTATTTTCCGTCAGCTCACCCTTTCTCTGAGATGGTGAGCTGACGGAACAGTTAGTTTTGGGGGGTAAAGCCTAATAAATGAAACAGTTAGTTATGGGGGGTAAAGTCTAATTCAAGGCAAAATATGGGGGCAAAGTCAAAATAACCCTAAAAAAGACTATCTTCTCCCCCAAACCCCAACCACGCTAACCCCCCCCCCCCACACCCAAATCAATTCAGTTTTGATCAGATAAAAATTACCAAATGAAGAAATTAAATAGTATTGTGTTAACATTTCAAACATTAGGGAGCTAATTTGAATAGAAAAAACTGCAGGGGGGTAAGTGCTTTGAACTAAACTTCAGGGGGGCAAAGTGTGATTTACCCTAGTACGAAAGTATATACTAGGGTAAGTAGGGTATACAGGCTGTCAGACGACTCAGACCCCTTTCCCGTGATCCAGACGGCAGTCGAATCCGTGATCGAGACGGAAGTCCCCACTGAGCTTTTGGCTCAGAGAGCCGGGCCACGTACACGGTCCAGAGAGAGAACCGTCTACTTACCTCACACGTGTGAGCGCACGTGTGAGCCAGTCCGTAGTTCGGTAACCAATCAAAGGACCGTATCAAACGCGGGTAACGATCAGACCACCGGTGATCTCAACCTGGCGTGCGGTTTAACATCCTTCCTAATCAATCAAGGGTAAATTACACTTTGCCCCCTGAAGTTTACATGAAAAGCACTTAACCCCTATTGTTAAAAAACTATATTATGCCCCTTTCAGTTCAGTTTTGATCATATGTTAATTAACAAATGAGGAAATTAAGTGGTTGACAAAAGGAGTACTGTGCTACATTTCAAACTTCTGGGAGTTATTTGGAACAAAAAAAAAAGGGGTGAAGTTTTTTTGAGCTAAACTTTAAGGGGGAAAGTGTAATTTACCTATTAATTAATCGAATAATTAAAAAAAAGATTGGATACGTCACCACGTGAGTCTTTTCCCGTCACAGTGCTCGAGGAAAATTCCAATCCCATCCCCCCCCCCCCCCCCCCCCGCCGCTCGACCACTCTCCCACTGCATTATCCTAATTGGACCATTAAATTATTTAGGAGACTCATGGGGTCTTTGTTGAGATAAAGAGATTAAGTTAATTAACTCTCTTTGATCCCTTCTCTTCGTCCCCTGTTCCTCCTTATCCTCCGTCCTGCAACTCGTAATGGATTTCTTTTTTGGATTTTTTTTTTTTTTGTACACAGCAGATTTCGAGAAGAAAAGGCTACGTACATTCATTTGTCCATCTTACAAAATTTCGTCTTTTTTTTTTCTCTCAAAAAGGTCCCTCCTTTTTGACCGAATTATTATTGTCGCCCCCGCCGTCCAACCAGTTCCAGTGGTCGGTGCAGTACCAGGAGAGGGTGGGGGCCTGGTCGTCGGAGAAGAAGCTGCTGCACGGCTCCTCTCCGGCGAGAAAGACGTGCTCCTCCGCCTTGAGCAGCTGCTGCTGAAAGGAGAACCCGAGGCCGAACCCGCCCTTGTGGGATCTGGTTTCCGAGTTCACGAATGGCGACCACGAGAAGGCGGTGGAGTTGTTGGCGGCGAAACCCAGTGAATTCGTCGAGACGATCCCTGAGGTGGTGGATGAGGAGGCCAAGTGGTGGGGGCTGGGGTCGTCGTTGAGGACAGCGCTCGAGTCGCTGTCCGACGACCCGTCCTTGTAGATCAGCGCCGCCTGCGGGTCCTCCTCCTCTGGCTTGATCTCCGACTCCGACGCCACAGGATCCTCCTCCTTGACATCGGAGCTGTCATCCGCCAGCTTGGCCTTGAGATCTTTGATCTGCAACGCTCACCACGATAGCTTGATTAACAACGGCACAAACAGAAAGGTGATCCGGATTTAGTTGGAGATGGGTTGGGGGGGGGGGGGGGGAGGCGGACCTCGGCGAGGAGCGCTTGCTTGTCGTGGCGGAGGGCGTCGAAGTCGACGAGGAGGGCGTCGTAGCTGGCCTTGAGGGCGGCGTAGTCGCGCTCGAGCTGCTTGGTCTTCCAGCGGGCCCGGCGGTTCTGGAACCAGACGGCGACCTGGCGGGGCTGCAGGGCGAGCTCCTGGGCGAGCCGCACCTTGCGCTCCGGATCCAGCTTGTTCTCCACCTCGAAGTTCTTCTCCAGGGCACGCACCTGCTCCGTGCTGAGCCGCCGCTTCTTCTCCCCTCCCGACTGGGCGCCGCCGCTGCCGCCGGAGCACAGCTCGTCCTCCCCGCACTCGTCCTCGTCCATCCCGTCGAGGATCGACGGGAACCCACTTCCATACATACCCTTTTCCTTCGCTACAGCGTAAAACAGAGTGAACAAACAGAGGGTCAACCTTACTTTATTGTATTTCCACACACACACACAGAGAGAGAGAGAGAGAGAGAGAGAGAGAGAGAGAGAGAAAGAGAGCGAGAGAGAGAGAGAGACCAGTGGGGCAGATGGGTATCAGTGAATCCGAGCTGCTGAGTCTCTTCATGGGGGCTAATGTCTACGTTGATCGATAGCAGCAAGCAAGAGAGTTCTGAGGGAAAAGGGGTGGTGACGGATTATGGGATCAGTCTCTCTCTCTCTCTAAGTTTCAGATTCTCTTTGTTAGAAGGGGTGGGGAAGAGGGTAATCACACAGCGGCCATGGGAGCAGCTGTGGAGCAGGGGTGGAGGAAGGAGAAGGGGAGACGGAGGAGGGTCCCTTCCATGGCCCTTCTTCCTTCTCCTTCTGCCCCATGTCCTCGCCTTCAGAACCCATCATCACTGTATGTGTCGATCCCTACTGGATCTCCAAAAGCTTCAGTTCATGAGAGAGAGAGGAGAGAGAGAAGAGAGAGAGAGAGAGATGGACCGGAGTGGAAGAGGTAACTGGCAGCTCGAGGGTTGCGGGATTCCCCGAGTCTTCTCTATATTTAAAAACAACAAGAGGGCAGGATTCGCTCGGGGTTTGGGGACCTGTGGTTAGGTACAGGGGTTAAGATGCTGACCGTGGTTACGGGCGAAATGAAATGAGGCGAAATGAAATGACAACCAAATGCACCCAATTCTATTTGAATTTGAAATTTTCTAACTTATATTATAAAATAATGTATTTTATAACATTATTAAGTCGTGACTTCTGGAAGCAAGCGACTGGTTGTAGTTGGCCAGAGACTCCGGGAGATATTTTTTAACGGCAAATTCTATTCGAACATTCAAGTGGACATAGACGTGGACATAATGCCGACGTGGAGGGCATCGGTTAGTGCTGGGTACCATGGCCGATGAGCTGACCGATGACCGATTCCCCCACATCAGCATTATGTCGGCGAGTATGTTGCCTTGTATGTCCAAATAGCAACACTCCTATGTTTAGGAAGCGGGTATTGGGAGTCTTTGTTGTAATTAATTGTTAAAGTTTGATCCCTTGAAATCCTGATTTGAAGACCGAAGGATAAAACCCAAAAAATTTCACCAGGGCAATTGTGTTACTCGCCCAGGAGAAATCTGAGCAGAAATGATAGATAGAATTTCGATCGATTTCGCTCGGACGAGCACATGAGTCACCCAAGCGATTCAGGCATGGTAGCACGGGATTGGGTTGTTTGTTCGAGTCGTTTTGGAAATCCAACACCCATATGTATGCCCCCTTATAAAAGGAGACATTGGTGGCACTAGGGTTGTAGTGGAAAGCTTGAAAATTACAGTGAAGGCTTGAGATCATCTATGACAAAGGAGCCACGGAGGGGAAAGGGGGAGGGGGAGATGTTGGCACGGTGCTCCCCCAAGGGCTCTTGGATGCTCGAGAGAGAATGATGATGGTTCTTTCGAAAAAAATGCTGAAGTCGATGATCGCGTTTCATAAGAGTTTTTCGGTAAAGGAAAATATGTACCGCCATTCTTGTGCCTAATGAGAATGGTTGGGATTAGGGTTTCTATGGCAATCCCTGGAGAAGACATGGGGTTGGAGGTTGATTGGTTGAAGTGGATCCAAGGGATTGAAGAACAACGGATCCGGTATGGAAAGATTGTTCCTGGTGGATCGCATTGTCATCCAAATTTTTTGTGGAATTTGACGAATCCCTACAATGTCTATATCTTAGTTGTAATCCCTATAAGTTTGTTCTCATTTGGTGTTAATAAGAGGTCACTTGCTCCTCTATTTATAGATTAGCCCTGATTTAGATGAATACTTAACATCCATATTATCTGTGCTTGTCTTCTTACTTGTTATTCCGTCGCTTCGATGTTTATTCTGTGGCGTGCTAAATCTTATACACTAACCCTCCGGTTGGAGATTCGCTTGATCTACTGTGGAGAATCTCAAATCCCTACCAAACTGGTATTAAACCTAGTGGATTATTACAAAGATATGTCGTCAATGAAAATGGTCTCCTTCGTGATGAAGTCGACAAAGACGACGGATAAAGATTGGGGAGAGATGAATATGAAGGCACTGAACATAATCGTGATGTTTATTCAGCTGGTTTGAGGCTGATGGATTGTGACCGAATGTTGCGTTGGCATAGACATGTGTGAGTGTTGGATCAAGGGGCAGCACCTTGATGTGGCACGTAGTCGCCAACGAGCAACTGTTTCAGGCACAATAGGTGGGTCTGATGGAGTTGCAGACAGGTGGCTGCTGGAGGCACTGATGGGTGTTGTAGCGGCAAGCTCAACCACTGGCACACAGGCTATGTTGTAGGGTGCGAGAGACGGGTACAAAAGTTTTGATCAACAGGAAACATGTAACATCCACCCCAAACACACAAGATTTTGTCCGCTTTGTCCGTGCCCGCACGAGAACTTCCCAGGGAGGTCACCCATCCTGGTACTACTCTCGCCCGAGTACACTTAACTACGGAGTTCTTACGAAATCCGTAGCGGTGCACGGTTTTAAAACGCGTCTTCTATGTTTGGGAGGGAAAATTATATAAGTAGCTCAGGATCTCCTTCTCTCCAGGCGATGTGGGACTAACTCATGGCCTTGTACACCTCACCTCACCTCACCTCATCCATCTTGGCATTCCCGCCTCAGGAGTCTTGGCTCTTGGCTCTTGGCCTATTGGATCTTGGTAGTCACAAAACAGCTAGGAAGCACTGGTCGTGGATTCTTATGGGGTCATTAACGAGCGATGGACAAGAGCACAAGGGCGTGATAGATGGTCGGATGGAGTGAAGCGTCATGCATGGAGTACAGTATGTGCCTTGCATGCGCTAAAATTTGACCTCGTTGGGTGTGCTTAACTCCGAGAGAGTTGTGGATAATTAGCTTGAGGTGGAGATCTACAAGGTACACAGAGTGGTCTTGAGCGCAGAGGTGTATATCGGCTCGTTGGAACTATCTAGCTTGGTGGAGTTCCTATAGATTCTATGGCATGGTGGGTGATAGAATTAAGATCTCATATTGTGCTATTGTAGAAGGTCTGAGGTATAAGCTTGAGCATGGATCCAGTCTACATATGTAGCAATGGTGTTTCTACTAGACCTCAAGGGGATGAGGTGTAAAGAGGGGAGATCTCGGGTTTAAAGACGATGGTCGTAGAGGCGGTAGCCATGGTCATTGCAGAGTTTTTGGGCTGGTGGGTTTCAAGACAGAACCCAAGACAATTTCACCCGAAAGAAATCTGGGTAGAATTGGTAGACAAAAATTTGGCCAATTTCACCAGGGCGAATCTAGCGGGTCTGCATGGGTTTGGGCTACGTGTTCGAGTCCTTTTGGGAATCCAACCCGCGCCCAACCCAAGAGCCCAACCCGATTTGGGCATGCTTGGGTTGGGCTTTTACATATATGGGTTGGGCTTGGGTTGAAAATCCCAATATGGTCTTAATTTTGGTTGGGCTTGGGTAGAGGCTTCGGGCAACCCAATATACCTCCAAACTTGACCATTTTGTAAATACATATTTTATATAATATAATATTGAGTGGAGGTCATCCTACAAGAACTTACCCATTGGATCATCCGTTAAATACAAGTTGCGATCGTGTTGTCGTGGAACTTTAATGATCATTTATCCCGTTTCTAATTACCAGCATTGGATGTGCATTTATTCATCCAACGACGGACCACCAACTATATAAAAATTCAAATGGCTTCTTTATGTGTTGCATTGTTGTAAAGGGTAAATTATATATTGATTTTTTTCTTCTCTACTATGTTGAGACCAAACATCCACACGCTCAACCCAATCTTGGCTTGAGCTTTGGCTAGGGAAGTTCGACTCGACCTCGGGTTGGGTTGGGTTGGGCTCGTGTAGAGGATTCAACTCCTCAAGGTGGGCCTGGGTTGACCCCTCAACCCGTCCAACACACCCATGTTGCAGCCCTAAGTTGGGTTGAGACCCACAAGTAATAAAAACGGGTAGTAAAATCAGAGACAATGAAAATAACTCCAAACAAAATATTTCGAAACATTGATGTTTTTTTGATGGGCTGGCCAGATGGTTAGAGGACAAGGCGCTAAAGTATGGGCTCAAAGAGGTCCGGAGATCAAAACATGGAAGACAACATAACTGTTATTTTATTAAATTGTATATTATTGTGAACATGACATCATCGATCAAGATTCGAACGTGCGAACAAAGGCAACAACAGCCTTGAGGACAAGTTCGCTCCACTATGCCCATACCGGGAGTCGAACAAGATACCTCCCCAACAAGGGAGAGTGGAAGTGTCACTCAGACAAGAGCACGTTAGTTAGAAACAATGATGTTTTTTATTTGAACCCTCATGGTGCTATTATCGCAAACATTAATAATGATATTGTTGCAAATAATAATCCATTAGCCCTCTATAGAAAATGACTATATATGTTAATAGATGTTTTTGTGAATGTTAGGAAACTTTAATAATGATATTGTTGCAAATAATAATCCCCTAACCCTATATGTTAATAGATGCTTTCATGAATATTTCACTAACATTTTAGGACGTAAAAATCTTATTAGACCTCTCAAATGGGTGGAATATTTTTTCTCCCAGTTTTTTGATAGGATATTTATTTGATATCCACGGATGTACCTAAACCTTTCGGGCAATGTACCCACTTTAGGCATGGCCTAATCCCTCCGGAAATGATCATCAACCCACTCTGAAGTTTCCCTACGCACTCCTGGGTAACTCATCCTACTCACCAAGTATCAGTTGCTTACCAACTCCTATATCCTATGATGGGTTACAATAAGATATCTTATGAATAATCACTAGTAGGGAATAACACATTGTTGTTGGTTATTGGGTTGGCTCTTGATCGGTTGGCCGACTGATTTTTCTAAGTTAGAGATTTGTGCAAATTAGCTCGTGTTGAATACCTCTCGGATTGTAAACTTTCATCCAGTCGTGTGCACGATTGAGGGATCATTTGCACGATGACATCGACATTTTTTTTCGATGAGTAATATCCAGGTCGAATGAAATTCTGCCAGATTGCATAGTAAGTACGTGATTCCTTGTTGGCTTTGGTCTCTTGGGAGCCTGTTGGATTGGAATTCTTGAGAGAGAGACTTGTTTTGGGAGTCCTATTTGTTTACGCAATTGGGTTGCTTGGAGGGCAAGCCAAGCAACCGGCATTAGCCCTCTATAAATAGATATTGAGAGAGAGAGAGAGAGAGAGAGAGAGAGAGAGAGAGAGAGAGAGAGAGAGAGAGAGAGAGAGAGAGAGAGAGAGAGAGAGAGAGAGACCCATGGAAAATAATCAAAAAGATCATCAGGAATTGCTTTGGATCGTAGATCGTAGGAGAACTCTTAAGAGGGACGCTCAAAGGAGGATCATGGCCTCGGAAGGGGGAGTGCGTGCACCACGCCTCAACCCCCCCCCCCCAGGGGGACCTTTGGTGGTAGGCATGAAGGCCGACGGCTCATGCGATGGTAGAGGTGTCGATAACATCAATGTTGGAGGCTTCTACGGAGGCTTATTGAAGGCATCGGTTGGCGCCAATGTTGGAGGCTTCTACGGAAGCCTATCGGAGGCGTCGATGGGTGCCATATTTAGAGACTTCTACGGAGGCCTATCAGAGGCGCCGGTAAGCGCTATTGTTGGAGGCCTATCGAAGGCGCCTGTAGGCACCATTGTTGTAGGCTTGTATGGAGGTCCATCGGAGCGCCTGAGGGGGCTTCTACGGAGGCGCAAGTGGGCGCTATTGTTGGAGGCGCTGACGGGTCTGTTAGAGGCACGTACTGTCGGGCGCCATTGTTTGAGGTTTCTACGGAGACTTATTGGATGTGATGTGCCATTGTTGGAGGCTTATTGGATGCGTCGTTGGACGCCATTGTTGGAGGCTTCTATGGATGCTTATCGGAGGTACTAGTGGGCACCATTGGTGCATGGAGACATCGGTGGATGCCTATCAAAGATACCGACGAGCACCATTACAACGACTTTGATAGATACCGATCGTAGTCACTGACGGATAACCTGTTTAAACATCGACGAGTGATCAAATGGGGCTGCTTATAGATGACTGGTGGTGGTGTCGACAGACACCAATTCAAAAGGTAGATGCCAATCGCTTGTATTTGAATTGCAGCAGACCTTAGAGTCGTCGACGGATGATCACTTACTCTGAGCTGACAATGGACGACATTTATTTGGCTATCAACTGACATCACTTTTGCTGCTGTAGTGGAGGCACATCTAAACTATTTCCATCAATAATTTAAAAAATAAAAGGTAAAAAGGTGTCAAAATCCCACTCGACACTCCCTTACTAAAAAGAAGGTACTAGAAAAGATGTGAAGGATTCATTAGTAGGATATAAAGGTGGTTGGTGCAAGTGGGAAAGTGAGATGAGCTAAGTAGTGCGGATGTGCTTCTATGGGTACACACAAGCCGCTCGAGGGTGACAATAACGCCATGACTCAACACACCTGACCTTGGGAGTACAAAGAACGTGGTGGGGTTTGTACGTATGTCTTGCCTCGCGCCAAACAAATTGAGCGAGGGAAAAGAGAGCTGGTGTTTAAAAAAAAAAAAAATTAAAAACAAAATATATGGTACTGTTACGATATCATTGGATCGTGTGACTGTCCATTATTTATTTCTTCTCATGGAACTAAGGTTTTCAAGGATTACATAGGCCCCAAGTAAACTTATCCTATAAATAATATACGACCCATTTGGATGGAACACGATTTTACGGCTTTCTCTTCTCTTCCGTTTCGCAATACGCTATCAGCACGATCGCACTCACGAAAGAGAGATCGCAGAGAAAGAGGATGAATTTTCACGGCAACCAAGCTCGCAACAACATTCTCACGGTGACAAACCCATTGCAAGGTAAGTCACGGTTCTCCTCATTTGATGCACAGTCGGACATACCCGGTTGGAACCCATATCACCGGCCACACCTTGCCAAGACCACACCAAGCAATCTTATTACCGGCCATACCCGATCGGAACCCATATTGGACGGAGCCATGATAGCTAGAACCCGACTTGGCCATACACATCGTCGGTTGACCTTGAAGCACTGTCGGTCCATGCTGACATACCCGGGAACCCACCACGGACGAACATCACAACCAGCTCTTGGCCAGCGCCCATCGAGCTCGTGCAATTTTTTTCCAACGGTTGGCAGCGATTTCTGTGTGCGCACCGGCAAAAGCAACAACGGCATGCTCCCGCGAGCGATTGCAGTTGTAGGCTGAGCGCGCAGTTGCGGACAACTAAGAGCGGCGCGCGAACAGCTGCAGACGACATGCTCCCACGAGCGATTGCAAGTAGGCTAAGCGAGCAGCTGCAGGCGGCGTATGAGCGGTTGCGGGGCAGGGCGCGAGCGACGAAGGCAACCGACGAAAGGCTGCACGCGTGAGTGGCTGCGGACGGCGTGCGTGAGAGACGACAAACAACATGTGCAAGTGAGCCGGCGGTGGTTAGGGTTCTCAGAAAATCCGGTTAGATTTTTCCGAAACCAACGGAGAAGATAAACATTGTTTATCTTTGGGTTTTATGTTTGATAGCTTTAAAACCCGATTATATACCAACCTGACCCGACATCGCCTTAAGCCAGACGCGACTGCTTAAAACATACCTGATTGATTTTAGCAGACCCGACCCAACTGTATTAGTACAGACCCGACCCGGCTATATTGGTACAGACCCGATTGCTTCTAGCAGACCCAAACCCAACCCATCACTTTTATATGTATTCACTTATATTTAACTAATATCTGATTTAATCTAGACCATCTGTTTTTATTATGTGATTGTGAGCCTGATCTTGGCTTGATTTGATCGATCCAAGTATGGATCTTGACTATTTGGATCATCCCGGATGCATCGTTATGGTACGATTTTATAAATTTTAATTATTTAATGCATGTTTAATCTAGATTGTTTAATTTGATATTGTGAACCCGAGTCCAATGTAGATCTATTTTCAGTGATACACATATGGATCTTGAGTATTTGCGCCGTTTCGAACTCATCGGTATGATTCTATCTTATCAATTCAAATAATTTAATGCATGTTTAATATGGACCATCGATTTTAGTTATGTGATCGTGGACACGATCTAGACCGGATCTGAACGGTCCAAATATAGATCTTGGCTATTTGGACTGTTCAGGATACATCGATATGATCCTATTTTATAAACTAAAATTATTTTGCATCTTATCACTATTTATGATAATGTAATTGATAAATATCTTGTGTAAATAAATTGTTAATGCAAGTTTATTTATTGGACATATCACTGCTTCATAATTCAAAATAGATATATTACATTTACCTTGTATTTTGTTTGTGAATATGGATTAACCTTAATCCGGTAAGATAACAATAGTTTTTCACTATTGTCAGTATGAACATAATCTTGCGTCTTTATCCATAGCTTTGTGAGAGCTTGGACATAGTTAGCCAAGACAGTACAATATGGCTACAAATACCTTATAAATAATTTTTTTTTACTAAATAGAGGGCAATAGTCCAATAACAGATAAAAGTTTAGTATACCGCTTCCTCTTATGCCCCTATATGTTGAACATATCCTAATTAGAATTCGATGACCTCAAGTGAGTGATAATAATTATCTAGCATTGGCATCTAGATGTAACTTTTCACTTGCAATTAAAGGAACTGGAGAGTGCAATCGAGAAGGGAAACAAGCTCTCTCTTGAATAGAAAGTTAGGACAACAACCTTATTGCGTCATCACCCCCATCCAGATCTCAAAATGAATACCTTACCGAGGTAGACCCCTTAGCCTTATTAAAGTCTCTGAAGGACATGTATGACCACTAGAGGATGATCATTCCCCCAATGACCAAGAATGAGTGAATTAATATGCAATACCTAGATTATAAATCGATATCCGAGTATAACTCAATAAAGTTCACTGTCACCTAACGTCTTAAACTATATAGAGAACCTGCCAATGACAGTCAAATGATTAATAAGACACTATATATTTTTCACGCCACGAACATACTCCTGCAGCAGTAGTATCGTGAGTATAACTTCTTAAAGTTTGTTAATCCCAACTTTGTCCTATTAGTTACAGAAGAAAATAACAAATATCAAGATATAGGTCATGGAAGAGGAGTTCATCATAACTATCCTAGAAGAGGTAGTAATCAATGAAGATATAGGTACCCTAAAAGAGGTGACTACAGTGATCAAGATAAATATGACCACCCTGGAAGAAGTGGGTATAATCCACGAAAAACTATAAATTTTACGAAAATAAAAAGTTTGACGTGACATACTCTTTTCATATAAAATTCACCACCTACAAAAACACCATTAAAAACTTATTATAGGGGTGGATGCGTAAGTCATTGATCATGCACTTATCGCGCATAGCTGGACCTATACAAATGATAGAAGGCTTTAGAAGAATCAATCTTGTGTTATCAAATGGTACTCATTTATTTATCCAAAATGCTTTATACTCAAGTAGTTCTAGAAGAACCTTACTTAGCTTCAAAGATATTTATATAATTAGATACCATATTGAAACACAAAATCAAAGTAAACCTGAAGTTTATATTGGAATAATTCTCTAGCCTCTCAATAGGGATATATTACACTCGTATTGGGATAGTTGAATCTTATGCAATTAGGATCAAAAAGCTCATTACCAATGAGAAGTCTTTGGTAAACTAGAAGCATAAAGACTACGTAGCCATGAATCTTTGGCATGATCGATTTGGTCATCCTGGATCCTCTATATTTAAGAGGATCATAGTAAACTCTATTGGCCATCCTTTAAGGATAATCTCTGAGTCACCATATTTCCTTCATAGGATACAAGACAATATTTGTGGACCTATATGTCCCTCTAGTGGAACTTTTAGATACTGTATGGTATTTTTAGATATCCCAACTAGATGATGACATGTTTATTTCTTATCAACCAGAAACCTAGCTTTTGCTAGATTACTTGTCCAGATTATTTAGCTTAGAGTTCATTCTTCAAATTATCCTAAAATCTATTAAATTGAACAATGTAGCTAATTTCACCTTCCCAAACATTTAATGATTTTTATTCATCAATGAGAATTGATATAGAACATCGTGTTCCCAATGTTCATACCCAAAATGGTGTAGCAGAATCTTTTATTAAATACCTTCCACTGGTAGCTAGGTTCTTCTTAATGCAATCTAGACTTCAGCTTAAACCTTATACAGACTACTATAAAACTTTTCTTACTTAATTAGTATCAGAAAACCAACATAATATCTCATTTTTGTGAAAATTTGGTTATGCTATACATTTTTCTATCCCACCACTTATGAGAACCAAAATGAGCCCCCAATGAAGAATAAATATTTATGTTGGTTTTGAGTCGCTATCAATTGTTAAATACCTTGAGTCCTTAACTGGTGATTCCTTTACTGTGAGGTTTACGAAATGTTAATTTAATAAGTCAGAATTTTCATCGTTAGGAGAGATAAGAACACGGGCGTTTCAGAAGAACGACGTGAATTATCATGGAATACTTTCACTCTGTCTTATCTAGAACTTAGGACTTCCCAATATGAATACTAAGTTAGCAGAATTATGCATCTATAGAAAATTACAAACCAATTATCTGATGTATTTAATGATGTAGCTAAAGTGACAAAGTCACATGTGTCAGTTATAAATACGCCTACTCGATTTAGTATCCCAGAAGGACAGAATTTGAATAACTTAATAAATGAGTCCACCACATGCTAGAAGCGTGGTGAACCTATAGGTTCCAAAGATTTAGTTTCTTAGAAGAAAAAGTTAAATAAAAAATCATGCTCTAAGAAAGCTCCAATAATAGTAGCTTTGGAAGAGGCGATACATAATGCTTCGGTCGAGATAATACCCTAGATCTTTGAAGTGACTTGAATCAAAGACCTAATTTCTCTGAAACCATACATAACGCTCTGGACGAGGTTATGACCCAAGTCTTTAAAGTGACTGGGAAAATGGTACTGAAATAATAATGAGATCTTAATGTTTTATTTATATTCAGAAAAAATTTGGAACCAAAAGAAAGTAGTCATCGATGACATATTTACATATACAGTAGCTACTGAATAACAAAAGACAATGATATAAATAGAGATAATGAACCAAATAGCATCCATGAATATCGATAAATAAAATATTGGTCAACATAGAAAGCTGCTATTCAAGGAAAATTGAATTTTCTTGAAAAAATATGGAGTATTTGGATCTATAGTACAAACACCATGTAGAATAAACCTAGTAGGTTTTAGATGTGTGCTTCTCCGGAAGATGAATTAAAATTATGAAATTCAAAGATATGAAGCATGATTTGAGCATAAGGTTTCTCACAGAAACCCGAGATCGATTACGAGAAAACATATTCTCGCGTAATGAATACAATAACATTCAGCTAATTAGCTTGACAATATCTGAAAAACTCCATATGAGACTAATAAGATATAAGGATTGCATACAGAGAACTAGACACTGAAATCTATCTGAAGATCCTTAAAGGATTTAAGTTACTCGAAGCAAATTACAGAAGCACATACTCAATTAGATTAAAGACATGTGTTATTCAGGTTAAAACATTCTGAAAAACTATGGTATAACCGTCTAGATGAATATCTATCTAAAGAATGTTATACAAACGATCTTGTTTGTCCTTGTCTGTTTATAAACAAATCCCTGAATGGATTTTCCATAGTAATAGTGTATATTGATGGCATCAACATAATCGAGACTCTAAAAGAGCTCGATAAGGCTGTTAACTATTTGAAATAAAAAACCTAGGTAAAATTATATTTTATCTCGACCTATAGATTGAGCACATGAATGATACAATTTTGGTTCATCAATCCAATTATATTGAGAAACTCTTAAAAATATTTAGTATAGATAAATGTATTTCATTAAGTACACCTATGGTCGTTAGGTTTTTGACTATTGAAAGATATTCATTTAGACCAAGAAAAAAACGAAGATATACTTAGTGTTAAAGTAACATATTTAATAATACACTTAGCACAGTGCACTAGACCTGGTATAATATTTTCTATAAATATACTTGCTAGATATAGCTATACACCTAATCATAGACACTGAAATGAAATTAAATGTATATTAAGATATTTTCATAGAACTATTGAATTAAGATTATTTTATTAATTAAACTAACTTGATTGGATATGTAGATTCATGTTATCTTTCTAACCCATATAAGTGTCAATCATAAATATGTTATATTTTATGAATAGTAATTCAGCTATACCTTGATGTTCTACGAAACAAACTCTGTTAGTTACCTCCTCAAATTATCCAGAAATTATGGCATTACATGAAGCTAGTAAGAAATAAAAGTGAAGCAAGTTCGATTCAGCGACAACCTTGCAGATCTCTTCACCAAGTCACTACCAATGTCAACCTTCCAAAGTTGGTGCGTGACATTGGACTTCGAAGACTTCATCAAACAAATTATTAAATGATGTAATAATCAGAGGGAGTATTTCTTTTATTTGAACAATGTAATCAGGGAGAAGGTAGTTCTAGGTTTGCATCTTAAAATATGTTAGCATCCTGAAGTATGTCAAGCACATTGTACTCTTTTTTCTTGTTAGACTGATTTTTTTCACTGGGTTTTCCTACCAAAAGGTTTTAACGAGGCGTCATAATGCACATTCACCATTATTCCTGAAGGACATTATAATTGATGGACATCCAAGAGGGAGTATTATGATATCATTAGATCATGTGGCTGTTCACCTTTCGATCTTTCTCATGGAATTAGGGTTTCTCATAGATTACTTGGGCCCTAAATAAACTTACCCTATAAAAAAAATGTACGACGAGACCTTAATTTTCTTTCCTATTGTTTTAGGTAAATCACACTTTGCCCCCTAAAGGTTAGCTGAAAAGCACTTAACCCCTCCTGTGGTTTATTTTGTTCCTAATCGCTAACTAATGTTTGAAATGTTAGCACAATACCCCTTTTGTCAACTAATGAATTGAAGGTGCAAAATGTCGATTTTTTAACTACATGGGTGTTAAGTGTTTTTGAGTAAAACTTCAGAGGGTCAAAGTGTAATTTACCCTTTGTTTTATTATATGTGTGAATTACACTTTACCCCCTTGAAGTTTCCCTCAAAAACACTTAACCCCTTTGTAGTATATTTTGCTCCAAATGGTTCACTATAGTTTAAAATGTTAGCACAATACCCCTTTTGTCAACTATTTAATTTTCTCATTTGATACTTTTTACATTATGAAAACTGAATTGAAGGGTGCAAGGTGTAGTCTTTTAACTAAGAGAGATCAAGTGTTTTTAAGCTTAACTTTAGAGGGGCAAAGTGTTATTTATCTTTTTTTTATTTATTTTTCCTTTCATTCCTTCCATTGTTCTCCATGAAGATTCCTTTGGTGTCAACGGATACTCCCATTCAAGAAGAACGGGGTGCTTACAGTGTAGTTTCTTGTGATTAAAACGTGATCAATCTTTGTTTTCCAAAGCTGTGTTCACATCAATCAAATCACTCGTCCCCCCCATCGTTAAAAATACCCGAACCCACACCCTAAACCGGGTTCAGCTCCTCTCTACTCCTAGATGCCCCTATTCCCGTCTATTCCTTGCTCCCATGCGTGAGATCGGGATTCAACGATGCAGATTGAAATCTTTAATTTTCAACTGATACCATTGTATCTTTACGAACCCAGTTAAAAATTGATCTACACCGCTCCGATCCCACACATAAGAGCAAGAAAAAGAGACTAGTTGAGGCACCCAGGAATAGAGACGAGTTGAACCCAAACCGACTCCTAAAACTAGGGAATGCAGAGTGAGTTACCACTCGCTCACGCCTAGTGCATGGGATCAAGTGATAAAAAAGAATAGACTAGTGTCAAAAGCTTTACAAATCATCCATTTGAATCGCTAACTTGAATATCATAAGTATATAAAGCATAAAAAAAAATTGGGGGTTGTCAACCTAAGACCCCTCTAACCAACCCCACATTAGATAAATCTATCAAAATATTTTATTTGAGCTCCAGCCACTCTAACCATTTCAAATTTTAGAAAAAACCCTTCCCTTATTTTTTAATCCCGAGACCACCCTCTGCCTTCATCTCTCTATAGCTCGGCCGACGATCGCGCAGGCGGGGGTGAAGACGGAGGTGCAGGCGGGGGCGGGGGCGGAGGCGGAGAGTTCGGGTTAGGTTTGGCGGTCCGATCTAGGGTTCATCCTATGGCCTGTAGATTAGGTCCGGCGGTGGTGGCGGTGGGGGGGTTCAGTTAGGTTCGGTGGTGGTGGCGGCAGCGGCGGCGGGGGGGGGGGGTGGTTTCGGTTAGGTCCGACTGTCGCAGGGGAGGTGGGGTGGGGTTTGGTTAGGTTCGGCGGTAGTGGCGGTGGTGAGGGGTTTGGTTAGTCCGGCGGCGGCGGGGGAAGGAGGGGCGGGGGGTTCGGTTAGGTCCGACGGCGACGGGTGGTGGAATTGGGTTCAGTTTGGTCGAGGGGGGGGGGGGGGGGGGGGGGGGGGGGGGGGGGGCGCGCGGATGCAGCATGCCCAAATTCGAAGAGGAAGAAGGGGCATTTTTCTTCATAGGGCGCTGAGTTCAAATGGAAAGGTTGTCAGGATTGCAGCTCGAAACCATCTCCTAAGATGGTTTCTTGCTGACTCCCCCAAAAAATAGTGGTGATGGATTTCATTTGAATCATTTCAGCATGTATATATGGTTTTTATATTAAAAAATTTGGGGTATTATGTGTTAGGTCCTAAAAATCACCCCGATTTGCGATAAGGACAACTAATGTTTACCATTAGCATTAAACCCCTTTAAATGGTGTTGATTAAAAGCAAATCCCAGAAGCAATAATAATTAATAAAAACAAATGATAAATGACTAGTTTAACCCTGTAAACATTATACACACAACCACGACAGATGCATCTCATGAATTCAATCTTTACATTCAATCAAATGGTTAAGATCGATGCATCTGGATAGCAAGAAAAAATTTAGGTTTGATGGGTTTAGTTGGTTGTCGATTTTATCATTTGGAGGGGAGAAAAAGTCAACAATTGCTAGTGAGAAATGCAACTTGTTTTGTATGGGCAGTGTAAAATCGAAACTTTTTCTATCCATATTAAAAACCGTAACTGTTTTCGGGGACCAATCTCTAGAGGATTGTTATAGTGAGCTGTGAGCTGCTGGTTTAGAAAGTGAGCTGCATGTATTTTGCCCCCTCTAGGAGTTTTGGAATTTGATAAAATTTGGTAAGGGTGTTGCCTAGGGTAAGATGATCATCCTCACCAATTTTCATCAAATTCTAAAACTTCTAGGAGTTAAATGGTCGAAGC
The DNA here is from genome assembly GCA_947650365.1 of Chamaelirium japonicum. Taxonomy (NCBI): domain Eukaryota; kingdom Viridiplantae; phylum Streptophyta; class Magnoliopsida; order Liliales; family Melanthiaceae; genus Chamaelirium; species Chamaelirium japonicum. The sequence goes on from OX393549.1 coordinate 85,358,740, forward strand.
AAAATCTGTCGTCCGCAGTCACCGTTAAAATCTGCAGATTTTGCTTTGACTATTTGACTCCCCTAGAATTTTTGAAATTTGATGAAAATTGGTGAGGATGATCATCTTACCCTAAACAACACCCTCACAAAATTTTATCAAATTCCAAAACTTTTAGGGAGTCAAAATACCCGCAACTCATTTTCTCCTATCGCAGCTCACAGCTCAACGTAACAGCCCTCCCAATCTCTATGTCCCCCGCCAAAAACATTGTTGTTTTAGCCCAAACCAAGGCCGGTTCTGGATTTAGATCCTTAGCCTGCTGCCCGGCCCAACAAACCCCATGGACCAATAGGAGTTTCGATCTCCTTCAATTAACCCGCCCAGCACGCATCACAGATTCACAGCCGCATGTAGTCGTCTCGAGTACGATTCGCTTTCGGGTTTTTTGCAATCACATCAGTATTTGTACTTGGCACTATATAGGTCAACTTTTCTTTGCTGGTGCACGGCTTGAAGCTATATTAGTAGATGATCATGAGAAATGCTATTCAGCCTGAAAGTTTTTTTGATTTGCTCAGTAAAACTGGTGTGATGGTACATAACTGGTGGCTGAATTTCACAAGCGACATTTAAATCTTTAACACCATCGGTTATAGGCTACCACGTGAGTCGTCCTGAGCGGAATTGGAAAAACCTTCGGGCTGAATAGCATTTCTCTTAGTAGATCTGGGAAGGAAAGTCACTTTGCTTGTGACTTTGTAAGAAATCCATGGAGTGGGAGTGAGTTAGGGTGGTGAGACTTGTTCCACAACATTTAACATAAAGAGTTTTTTGAGTTACACCTCTATCTTTTGAGTTTTTTTTTAAGTTCCAAAGCGTTTAGGGGCCGTTTGGGTCTTAGAAAGTGAAAGAAGTGGTGGAAGTAGGAGAAGTACTGGAAGTGTTGACTAGGACTTCCGATCAGAAGTTCTAGTTCTGCTGTTTGTTTTGATGGATGTGGCAATGCTAGGAGTTGTACTTCTACCACTTCTAGTATTTGTTTTGACGAAAGTGCTATGCCAGGAAGTGGCATAAACTATTATGCAGGGATGACTGGCATAAAATTTTGGCAAAAGTGTTATGAGGAAAGTGTAAAAAGTGCTATGTAGTGATGATGTGGTATATAAACTTTCACTTTCGGATGGAGGAAGTCTCACTTCGGATCAAAAAGCTCCGAAGTCGAGTAGTTGAAAAAGAAGCCTTTGAGGGTTGACCGAAAGTCCCACTTTCGACTTCCGTAGTCACTTTTGTCGAAACAAACCACAGAAGTGTTCAAGTTCCGCCACTTTGACGACTTTTGCGACTATTTATGCTGAAACAAACGCCCCTTAATATAAAGATTCACTCACCGTTGTTTGACATAAGTAGTTTTTCTGAGTTACACCTCTAATTCTAAAAAATTGACTTATCCCCCAATCCGTCACTTAAATGTGAGCGACCCTTTAAAAGTGTTTTTTTTAACTTACACCCCCAGTTTTATATAAAAATTTGAGTTACACTACCACTTTTAAGGGATTGCTTACGGCCAAGTATAGCCTCGGGGGTAAAGTCAAATTTTTTCAAAAGTAAGGTTTAAACTCAAATTTTGACATAAAAAAAAGGGAAATATTATTCATACCCCATAAATCTGTAATTAGCCCCCATTTCCAAGAAACTTGAATACACCCCATTTTTTTTTTTCCATACCCCATTCTTATCCCAAAAATACCCTTCCCCATTACACCCCACCTTCAATACACCCCAGTTAAATGGCCCGCCCCAACTTGATTATAACCCAATCAAACACATACCCCCTTAAATATACCCCAATTATATGTACTCTTGAATACACCCCACTCTTAAATAAACCCCATGCAGTTGGCTGATACTTGAAGGCATAAGTAGAGCTGCAAGTTGGGCGGGCCAACCCGAACCCAACCCGAATTTGGGCGGGCTAATCCGATCCCAACCCGAATCATTTCTCCTCGACCCGACACGAAGTTAGCGGGTCTGGGTCAAGTCTAAACGGGTTCGGGTCGTAAACGGGTCGACACGATAGACCCGTTTATTAAACGGGTCGGGTCCGGGTTTAGGGTCTGGACACGGTAGACCCAGGAAGACCCGTTTAGTATTCAATAGGTCATGTCGGGTCGGGTCTACCATCAATCCGATACTATAATATATAAAACCAGTGGGTCTTTCGGGTCAGGTCGGGTCAAGTCGGATTGGGTCGGATCGGGTCAACTGAATAGATCCGGGTGGTAAACGGGTCTTATCGGGTCTTATCGTGTCTACCTGTTTATTAGCGAGTCGGGTATGGGTTTAGGATCTTGACACGATAAGTTAAACGGGTCGGGTCCGGGTCTAGAGGTTTTGGACACAACACGAAACTAGACACGACACGAACCCGACACGACACGACTCATTGCCACCCCTAGCTGCAACTTGGGCGGGCCAACCCGAACCCAACCCGACTTTGGGCGGGTTAACCCGAACCCACCCCGCACAACCCGACGGGTTGGGCGTGGGCTAAGTTTAAACGAACATTGGGTTGGGTTGGGGTACAAAAGGCGCTGAGCAGGGGCTTTGGGGTTTGGGGTATAAAAAAAAGGGCATTGTTGGTATTAAAGGATTGTCGAGTAAGTTATTGAGAAACGATAGGGATACGGGGGCTAATTACAGATTTTTGGGGTATGAATAAAATTTCCCAAAAAAAAAACTTTATATTGGCAAAGGCCCTTGGTGGGGCCCAAGGTGGTCCTTTGGATGGGCATGAGTACCCGATAACATTGGCCCATGTGCACACGTGTCAGTACTTCTGTGCACACGTGTCAGTACTTTTATAGCTAGGATGATGTTCTCCATTACTAGTGCATGCATCCAAATCTATGTACGAATGGATGGTTACCTATGGGCCCGTATGTCTTGTTTCTTTATTGTTCTGCATGAATGAATGAATGAGTAGGCGTTGGAAGCCGATTGACTTTGCGGCTCCTCATAATACGTGAATTCAGCCCGAGGATTTTTCGGATTCCCCTCAGCCCGATTGACGTGGCAGTATGTAACCGGTGGTGTAAAAGATTTAAATATCGTTAGTGGATTTCAGCCACCAGTTGCATCGGGCCGCCAAAATTGAAAAAACCTCCGAGTTGAATAGCATCTCTCTTTCAATGTTTAATTTTTTTTTTTCAGTACCATTGGAAGGTACATTCACATGCTGTGCAACTAGAATGAGCTGAGAAATATGGGTGTTGAAAATTGGAACATCTTTAAAATAAGAAAAAATTAAAAATATTTTCTCTTTCTCTATATATATATAGGAATGCTTAGGTGCGGTCTGCGGTCCATACGGTCCGCGATCCGCAGCCATCTGATGAATCCGCCACGTGCATTGGATGTACGGAATAGTGCATCGGACAGTTGTAGACCGCGGACTGCACGTAGGGGCGGACCTATGAAGGGACTGGAGGGGGCCATGGCCTCCCATTTTTTTTAAAAAATATGAAGAACAGGTTTTAATCAGAGCCCTCGGTTCACTGCTCGACGTGCTTGTGGCCCCCCATGCATGCGGATGGTTGTAATTTTGTTTCAATTGGGTAGGTTCACTGCTCAACGTGCTCATGGCTCCCCCTGCATGCGGATGGCTGTAATTTTGTTTCAATTGGGTACAATGGACGACTGTGGGCCTGTGGCTCTATTTTGATTGCCATCATGTGCAACGGACGACTGTAGTTTGTCGTAGAAGGTAGCCGTCATCAAGGGAGAGGGAGAGGAAACCATTGGAGATCGGAGGGTTTTCGAGAAGGGTTTCTTCTTATCATCGGAATATTAGGCTACGAGATCTATTCTCCTTGGGGGGAACTCTTTGTGGGTGTATGAGCGATTGGTTAGAGATAATTATTCATGTACTCGGATTTTTTCCATACTAGTAAATCCATTGTTTGGTCGTTGCCGGAATTTCTTATGGTGTTTTGTTTGTATTTATTCTATTGCTCGGTCTTGTCGGTGGTCGTCTCCACCATGGTGGTACTACGTAAGTCGTGTTTCGCTGCGCGACGGCCTCGGATCGCAACAGTCTAAACAGGACTCTCTTCTTCCTCTGACGATTGGGTCGGCGACAGAGTCATCCCCCATAGCCTCCTCCCAGTCTTGGACGTCGTCACAATCTTCGGTTCCTACGATAGCATATGCTGGATCATCTAGATCGTCATTGTCTTCCTCCTCAACAACTTCCTCTCCCACCTTCCAAGCTGACAAGGATGGCATCCCGACTCAAGGAGCATACCTTCCAAGCCCAACCTTCTAGCCTTCTAGCGCTATACCCTCGGAAGCCTTCCGAAAACTCCAGGCTTAGTTGACAGGCCGTGAAAGAACCTGCGATGACCGAGCACACCCCGAAGCGGGAGTGCGCAGTGTTTACGACGATGGAGCGGGTCATCGGGATCTCTACATCAATGTGACGATAAAGAACGGCCGGATGTTTGGGCTGAGCAACCCTTGGAGGTTTGTTGCGAGACGGACGCTCCACGGAGGAGGAGCTACGAAGCGCCATGGAACAGACGGCAGATTTAATTATAATAATCAGTTGCCATCATTTAGAAACCCTTCTCGCTACTAAAACAAAACTTATATTGTACTTTTGGAGCTCCTCCAACCATGATTAACTTGATGTTCTATCATCAAATGTGAGTACGATTTTGTTCCAACCACTTTAAAGAGGTTGGAGCATCCCGCTCTCTCATTGGTCTATTCCAAGGATATATTTGTCATTTCATACTGTTTATCATGTGAAATGACCAAAAGCCCTCGAGATGGACCAATGAGAGAGAGCATGATGCTCCATCCTCTTTTAAGGAGGTTGGAACAAAATCGTTCTCATCAAATGTAAAGTAGGAGTAGCAAGTTATATGTTGACATTCCACCCTACATGTATACGTACCTTATTTATGTGCCTTCAAGAAAAGTAACATGCTACTGAACCCTAATAAAAAGAAAACAATGCTTGGCGGCTGCACCGTGCCCCGCTAGACCCAGCACACAAGGAGGTGGCATGCAATGATTAATGAAGGAGAGTGAGGCCCATAATATCAAAAACAAATAGAAAAAAGAAACTAATAGATGGTTTTAATTAAGAGATTTTACAATACTGTCACCTCCACGTGTGCTGGTTTTACCAGCACACGGGTCGTCGGGGTAGCTGTGAAGCATGGTTGAATGAAAAAAAGGGGTTATTAGCCTAAGACCCGTCTAACTACCCCTCTAGTACGATAAACCCTAGGCCAAAGATGGCTTAGTCTTAGGAACCACGTGACTAAAGGATCTTTTAAATGTCCATTTTACCCTCTAGTTATAGTGCCCACTACATAATTTCGACGACAGTGATGTAGAGTAATTTTATAGGGTTGTTTTTTTTCAATCAGTCGCTACATGATTTCACTATATGCTGCAATGATTTCAATTTGATTGCTAAAGTGAAATCACTGTGGATGCTATAATGATTTCACTATAGCAACCAAAATGATACTTTGTTCCTCGAATTACACTAAAATCACTGTAGCTGCTATATGAATTGTTACTCTAAATCTAGAGTGACAATTCAGATTTTAGAGTAACAATTCGGGTTGCTATGGTGATTTCACTGAAATCATTGTTGCAACCCGAATTGTTACTGTAAACCTGAATTTTACTCAAGATCGATTTAGAGTAATAGTTCGGGTTAGTAGAGTAATGATTCGGGTTACTACAATGATTTCGATGTTACTGCTACCGTGAAGTCACTGTAGCAACATATCAAAATCCTTGCTACAGTGAAATCTTGTACTGAGCACTGTACAAACGCTATTGATTATCTGCTGCATTTGAGTTAATTGAATGAGCATTTTTATCTTTTGATAGGGGCTGAAAAAGTCAACAATGGCTTACTATAAAACTGTCTTTTCGGAAGGGGCTTTAGCTCAAATGAACTAGTTGTCTGGGCTGGATCTTAAGAGTATCTCCTTAAAAGGGCTTTTCATTAATTCTCCCTAAAAAAAAAATACCTAGAAGCTGAAGAGGTTGAAGTACCTTAAGTCCAAGTCCAATGCAGAGCAGTTACGTAAATAAGACCACACAGTTGACACGTCACCCCTTTCTCATAAGAAATGATCCTAACCATTGATACTTTTCATATATTTTCATTCCTTAATTTTCACTCAAAAGAGGATGAGCTTACTTTTACTTTTAAAATGTTGGGATATTTTGACTTTGCCTCCCAAATTTTGCCTTGAATTAGACTTTACCCCCCATATTTCATTAATTAGACTGTAGCCCCCAAAACTAACTGTTCCGTCAGCTCACCATCTAAGAGAAAGGGTAAGCCGACGGAAAAGAAATAAAGTTTTGGGGGGTGAGTTGACGGAGCAGTTAGTTTTGGGGGGTAAAGTCTAATTAAAAAAAATTGGGGGGTAAAGTCTAATTCAAGGCAAATTTTGGGGACAAAGTTAAAATAACCCTAAAATGTTTTGCTCCATTGACTATTGGGGGACTTGGTGAACGGTCCCTATTACAAGTTTCGACTTGCAACAAGGGCACGAACAAGTCTCATTGCACTTCAAGTCTCTGGACAAGGAAAAAAGAGCAGTTAGATTAACTGTAAAATGGGTATAGATAAGCTGCACCTGTCGTGGTTGTGTAAACGTATTCTTTCGTGCACAATAAGTAACGATCCATAGGGACTTAATGCTAACAGCAAACATTAGCCGTCTTTGACCTTAAACAAAATTTGTTATAGTGGCTGGTCACTAATTTTCCCTTGATTTTCTTATTACATATCGCTCGATCTTTTGTGTTGATGTATTGTTTGCTTATAATTATGAATTCATTTTGCTTAGTCAAGAACAACATCGTTGTTTATGCAACCTTGATTTTATAGTTTTCAAATTATGGTGAATAGGTATATCCAAGGTACTAAATCTCAATAAATTCTGAGATTTGTGGGATTCCACTTCTTAACGGGTGTACAGGTTTTTCTTTGGAAAATACTACATGGAGCCCTACCTACTGCAGTGTTACTTCGAGAACGGGTGAATATGGGATTTTGTTGTTGCCCTTGGTGCGGGGATCCAAATGAAGATATAGCACATGTGTTCTGGGGGTGTCAAATAGCCTTCGATTTTTGGAGGCAAGCGAAAGTGCAAACTGGGATTGATTTTTATCGGGTACCTCTGTTTCCTAATAAGGCTTGGCAAGGGGATAGGCAGCTAGCCGGGGGAGATTTTAGCAGTCGCTATGTGGCATTTATGGAAGGCAAGATGCAAAAAAGAATTTAGCGGTGGTGCCGGGTCTGTGAAGGAGCTAGTGCAGAGGAGCCTGGAGATGAGTGACACATGTTTCCATAAATCTTCGATAAACAGGAGGGTGGATATGAGCATAACGGAGGAGTATGTGCTCTGGGTGGATGGGTCTTTCCGGTCAGCTAAGGAGTTGGCGGGAGCTGCCTGGGTGTTGACGTATCGTACAGGAGTAGTGGAGGCGGCAGCTTCGTTTTGTTGTAAGGTGCGAACGGCACTTCATGAGGAATTATGGGCATTAAGGGGAGCATTTGAGGAAATGGCTCGTCGGAAGTCGAAGAAGGTGGTGATGGTGTTGACGGATGCACGGCAGGCTCGAGATGTTGTGGTGCTTGGCAAAGGTAAGGATGAAGAGATCTGTTCTTTGGTATTGTCATGTTGGCAAGCTTGGCAAGGATTGGAAGATGTTACGGTGCAGTGGGTACCCAGGTTGGCTAAACGGGCGGCGGACTAGCTAGCTAGGGAGGCACGAACATATGCCCGTGAAGATTTTTGGGAATCGGGTTATCCAGATGTACTAGAGGGCCTCGTGTGGGAGGATTTGCAGATCCTGTTGTAAGGGCAAGGTCTGTAATACCACAAAAAAAAAAAACCTAGTACCTAAGACTTGTAAGTCCCTTTGTACCTTCCCCACCCTCATAGTGAAAACATGTGCCAGAGTCTTGGAGTTCCAACTCCTAGCAATAGAACACAAGTTAAACAAGATGACCTTTATCTGGGAATCATTATAGCTATAGATAAAACATGGTTTACCAACATTAAAAATAATATCTTTGGTGGCTATGTGTCACAAAAGGGATGATGGGATTGGGATTTTTCTTCTTTGAGGTCGATAATGACATTCCATCTAAGTTGATGGGAAGGGGTTAGGCAGACCCCCAACCAATTGTTGGAAGCCAAAGGCTCCGACGGTCTTTGGACTGGACGTTGGGTCTTTTACGGAAGCATATGCTACAGATCGAGGAACATGAGTATGCGGAGATCCTGCGTGACACCGGCAACAGAGAACACGAGACAACACTCAATAATACAAAATACAGAATATCACTGTCAATCAAAGACTTAGATTATCACTAGGAAGAAAAATACATGAGACGAGACACCGCTTGACGGACCGCACAAACCCAATCTTGCTCCTCTCACAGATCACATATACACAAAGTATAGAATCACCCACTAGCGAGAGTTACATAGAGATTATCGAATGATCACTAAGATATGGAATCACCCCGGAGAAGAAACCAGTGTCGAAGAATTCGGAGAAGATCCACACACTGTATCTTCTTCGTTTCTTCCGATAGCAGCACAGAAGAACTAGTACTTTGAGAATAGCATCACATTGTATCCTCTCCTTTCCTCTTTTTCTTCTCTTCCTCTGCTCCTTCTTTCTTCCTCTCTACTTTCCTTCATCTCTCCCCTCTCTATATGGCATTTTCGTTCTCTCCTTGACCATGACTCATTCTCCAATCCTCAACAAGAAGAGTCACTCACTGTGTTACAACCGTCTTGAGACTCCAAGAGCCTAGGGGAGCGCGGCGCCGGCAGCCCCCTATCCTTCACTTCTCCCCATGAGTTTCTTTTCTCGTAATGATCTTGAGCCCACTACCATAGCCATTGTCGACGATCCCCAAAGAATTTTCAATCTTGGATAAAATCCTAGATCCATCATTGCTTCTCTTAAATAGGGGAGCAAATATGTGTCCATGGGAGAGCAAAATCCCCCAAAATTTTGACCAAAACCGCTCAATCATGTAGTCCCCCAACCACGAACCCGCACCTAGAAAATCGGGCGCCTCAGCAGCCAAAACTGGCACCCAAGTGCCAATACAAAAACCTCCCACTGGTGTTCTACCAGATTCGGCGCCTGGGCGCCAACACTCGACTCCCGAGCGAACCTGGGCTGGCAGTCTGGGTTGGGTCCTCCTCGGGCTTGGGTCTGGGCTTGGTCTCGGGTGTGGGCTTTGGTGGGCCAAACCCAACAATCTATATCTTGGCCCACTAAAGCCCAACAATTCGAAACCTTCCGCCATGCTGTGGGGGAAAAATCTTCGTGCAGATCCGAAGACTTCACCTCACCAGTCAATTGAAGTCTAGTATGAGATCGTTGGTCGATTTGTTGGTTAGAAGGTATGCTTAAAGGCTGATGCCTTAGTGACTTTGAGTTAGCTCTTTAGGTATGTGTGGGCATCGAAATTCGCCCACGGGTCGAACCCGATTTTTACACAAAAAAAATAGGCCCGCACCCAACGGCCTTCGGGTCGAACCCGATTTGTACACAAAAAATGGGCTCGCACTCGATGATCTTCGGGTCAAACCCGACTCGCTCATGCAACTTGGGCCCGCACACAATGGCCCGCATGCGAAACTGGGCCCGCACACAACGGCCCGCATGCGAAACACGGCCCATACACAACGGCCCACATGCGAAACCTTGGCCCGCACACAACGGCCCGCATACGAAACCTGGCCCGCACACAACGGCCCGCATGCGAAACTCGGCCCGCATGCGAACTCAATTCGTGTGCAATGGCCCGACTCAAAGCAAACGGGTCCCACTGGACCCGCTACCCGAACCCAAAAAGGGGGCCCATCGGCCCCCCCTCTTGAAAACCGTGCCCCCCTCCTCATGGAGAGGTGGGGCCGGCCCTAAAAGAAAGGGAAAAAGAGAAAGAAGAAAAAGAAGAAGAAAAAGAAAAGAAAAAGAAAAGAAAAAAAGATCAAAACCGCCTTGACGCGGGGGGAGGTGGCGTGGACGTCTACACAACGTAGATCCACGACGATCCCTCGATCCAACGGACAAGATGACGTTGTGTCGCCATCCGATCCAAAAGTGCAACAAAAATAACAACTCGATCCTTGAAGATCGAGTCACATCTAGCCCATAACCACCCCACCTAAAAAGGAGGGAATCAAGTTTGTTTCCCCAAATAAGGGAACAATATCTTGATGGTTATGGGGGGAGATATTGGAGGAAACAAAAAGATTTCAGCCATATCTCTCCCAACCTCCCCTCTTTGCCTATAAATAGAGGGGGTGGGGGAAGGCATCAAGGGTCCGAAAAGCTGAAGACGAAAGAGCGCTACGAAGAAGCTCCAACGCTTGAAGACCGAAGGCTTCACGAGGCATGGCAAGCATATCCTACGGGAGTCCTTGGCCCTTCAAGTCCTCATCAACGTGAAGACCTTGCACTCGGAGATCAGAGCTTCGACTCCTCGCACGAAGAAGAAAGCTTGGAGAAGAAGACCCGGAGCCGTCATCACCCGATTGCTCCAACGATCTTCGTCAGCTCCGAAGACGCCATAAGCAAAGGCCGGAGAAGAAGATCGAAGCCGACAACACCCGTCGTCTTCAACAAAGGCATCAACTCCTTGCACGAAGAAGAAAGCCGGGAGAAGAAGGCCTGAAGCCGGTGCTACCCCTGCCGCCTTCGTCAACGAAAACCGATGCTACAACCGTCGTGTTGAAGCCGGTACTACACCCGCCGTCTTCATCAACAAAAGTCGACGCCACAACCGTCGTACGGGGATCGGTGCTACACCCGCCGTCTTCATCAACAAAAGCCGACGCTACAACCGTCGCACAAGGATCGGTTCTACCCCCACCGAGAAGCCAAGCCGACGCCACAACCGTCGAGGAAGCCGGAAGAATCAAGAAGCCTCGCAGAAGTATTCTTCGCCGTTCGAGAAGAAGATCGAGTCAAAGCCGAAGCCAAAGCCAACGCAAGAAGCCAAAGCAAACGCTCCGGTAAAGCCCGCGCTAAAGCAACGCACGTGCCAAAGCCAAGCAACTACGACGGTTACGAGCAAAGCACCGCACGTTCTAGCCGATACGACGCGAAGTCCGGAAGAACTAAAGCATCGCAAGTCTCTACCCGCCTACGTTCAAGCGCAAGCGCCAAAGCAAAGCAAACGCCAGAGCCACACCAAAGCTACGCCAAAGCCGAAAGCTAAAGCCAAAGCCGACGCAAAAAGCACGATCGACGCCGCGAACCGACGATCAAGGACGCCGAGGTCGAGCAAGGATCGAGAAAGACACGAAGACCGAGTAACGGATCCCAAAGCCTCCCTAGCCGAGAAAGCGCGAAGCACGGACGGGACAAAATCGACGGCAGAAACTCCTTAGCCTCTCAAAAACCCTCACCCTGTAAAGACCTCTGTCCTGGGCAACCCCTTCAGAGCTCTCACACGAATACCACGTGGAGACGTGGATCAAAGGGACCCTCCAGAGGATCTCTCCCACAATCTCCTGATCAAAGAAAATTTGTAATCTCGTGTGATCCGCAATAAAGACGACCCGAATCTTTTTCTGCGACCACAGATTTCTGGCACGCCCGGTGGGACCTCCTCTCCTTTCATCCGTACGTTTGAAGGAGTTGCTTCAAGTTCGCCATGGCTGGAACGAATGATGATACGTTTGCTCCAACAAGCCTCTCACCTATCGCCGAGTCTCCACTACTCCAACACGGTGATCCAGAAAACCCGGAGGATGTCATTCCCCCGGTAGTACGCGTCTATACTCGGCGTACTCAAACTCTTGCGGACTTCTTCACACCAGAAACTCCTGCCGAAGATGCCCGCCAAGGCGCCAATGAGGTCTTGGTGCATGAAGAAACGAGCCTCAATCCAGGAACATCTGTCCAGAAATTTGGGGAGGACCAGCCCCAACCCCGAATCCGTTCGGGTTCTCCAGCGGACTTTGCGCCTCCCTTGCTAGGGGCAAACATCCGTCATCAAGCAGAAGCAAGCCAGCGTAACTACGTCTCCGACGACGATGGCGAGGGTGCGGGCATGCAACATCGAGACGTCCTGCGACATCATCCTCCGTCCGCTCTCCAGCTCCAAGTCATGCAAATGGGTGAACACATGGCTCAGCTCACCCGACTAATGGAAGAGAAGGATCGTCACATCAACACCTTGCTTCAAAGGCTAAGTGCGAGGGATGCTCCGGCATTCGGTCAACCTCCTGCTTCTCCAGTAGCTGCTCCAGCTCCGTCTCTAACTCCTGCTCTTGCAGAAGTTGGTCCGGCAACACTAGCAACTACACCTGCACTTTCCTCGGCTCCCGTGCCGGTCTCGGTGGCGCGCAACCTTCAGTGGCAGCAACAATGAATGCCCAGCAAATACAAGCACTAGTAGCTGACATGATGCGTTCTCACGGCGGCAGCCTACCGCCAATTACGGCGGCATATTCAAAGCCTTACACCATAAGGATCCAACAGATGCGCTTCCCTACCGAGTTCCAGCCACCAAAGTTTCAACACTTCGACGGAAAGGGGAACCCAAGGCAACACATTGCCCACTTCGTCGAAACCTGCAATAACGCCGGCACATACGGTGACGAGATGGTGAAGCAGTTCGTTCGCACACTCAAAGGTAATGCTTTTGACTGGTATGTTGATCTTCCTCCAGGATCCATTGATAGCTGGGATCAGATGGAGAGGGAATTCCTCAACCGCTTCTACAGCACTCGGCGCATCGTTAGCATGACCGAGCTTACTGCCGTCAAGCAAAGGAAGGACGAATCAGTAATCGACTACATCGATCGATGGAGGAATCTCGCCCTGAATTCACGAGACCGTTTGTCGGAAGACTCGGCTATCGAGATGTGCACCCAAGGCATGCACTGGGGCTTACTCTACATCCTCAAGGGGATCAAGCCTCGGTCCTTCGAAGAACTTGCAACTCGAGCCCACGACATGGAGCTCAGCTTAGCAAATCGCGGGGACTCAAAGACCAAAGACTTCCTGAAGGTGGAAAAGAAAGATAAACCGCCGGCACCCAAATCAAAGCAAGTTAACGTCGCCGACATCGCCTCGGCCTCCAAGCCACTCAAAATCAGCGGTAAGCCGGATCAAGAAAAGGGAGCTGCCATACCACCGCCTCCATCTCAAAGACAGTCGAAGATGACTCTGGAAGAACTTGAGGCCAAAGAGTATCCCTTTCCAGACTCGGAAGTCTCCTCCATATTCGATCAACTGCTACAAGAAAACATGATCGAGCTTCCTCCTTCAAAAAGGCCCGAACAGATGCATCGGGTCAACGATCCGCTCTTCTGCAAATACCATCGGCTGGTCAGCCATCCTATTGAGAAGTGTTTCGTATTCAAAGAAAAGATCATGGCACTCGCAAAGCAAGGAAAAATCGAGATCGACTCCAGCGACGTTGCAACAGCAAACATGACGTCCATCACCTTCGGTTCGTTTCAACCGGTACTCGTTGCCACCCACCAGAGAAGGCCCAAGTTGTGCATCAACCGCCAAAGGCCAATTGCAAAGTTAGCTCCATGACGGAAAGTCTCAAGACGACAGCAGTACGCTCCTAAGCTTGCTGAGAAAGAAACGTCACTGCCCTGGGGGCAACCGTCGCCTACATCGACGTCTCTCTCAAACAAAGCTATGTCCCAACGGAATCTCCAGACAAGGTACGAGCAAGGAGACCCGGAGGTCGATCTGTTAGGCCAGCCCTCAGGTAAATTCGACTACTACGTCTTCTATTCCAAACCTTTGCCTATCTCAATAGAAGAAATCAAGCCCACCGGCTGGGAGTCAGAAGGCGAACCACCAAGGTCCCCAGAGGAGCAAGGCTCCCCGACTCATGGGGAACTCACAAATCTCCAGACAAGGTACGAGCAAGGAGACCCGGAGGTCGGTCTGTTAGGCCAGCCCTCAGGAAAATTCGACTACTACGTCCTCTATTCCAAACCTTCGCCTGTCTCAATAGAAGAAATCAAGCCCACCGGCTGGGAGTCAGAAGGCGAACCACCAAGGTCCCCAGAGGAGCAGGTCTCCCTGACCCATAAAGAACCTACAGCTGCCACTCCAGAGCTTCACCTTGGTAACGAAGAATCCACTGATGAAGATGCATGGGTCATGTTGCCTCGCAGACGAAGGCCATTGATGCCAAGAAGTCGCAAGTTCGATCGGGTAACAAGAAAACTTCCGGAACGAAGAACTTACAAAAAGAAAAGCAAAGCTCCAGGAAGGAAGGTATTCAAAGTACCGCCAGCAGATCCTGATGATCTCCTCCTGCAAAACCCTCCAGAACCGACAACGTTGCAAGAGTTCTTCCCCGATTACTTCCTCCCAGCTAATCAGCAGCACGAAGCCTCCTGTTGCATGGTTGAGATTCACGTAGCGCCGGAAGAAGAAGATAGGGTCAAGCCTTCCAAAGAAAGCAACACCGACAACGAGGAGGATGATTCCGACAAAGACAGTACTGCTGCTTACGATGAGGCAATCCTGCACTTGCCACTCATAGAAGCACTACACCTCCCAGAGAAAGCTCGCCTAGCAATGGCCGAGGCTTTGACAGACCCAAACAGCTACAAAAGAAAGAAGAAAAACGTCGAGAAGGACAAAACTATTGTCTCATGTAACGCAGCAATAACTTTCTCGGACGAAGATCTGCAGCTCGGAGCACGACTGCATAATCGACCTGTCTATGTCTCGGGATACATCGACGAGAAGCCGGTAAATCGAATCCTGTTGGACTGTGGCTCCGCCGTCAACATCATGCCTATCCAAACAATGCGCCAGCTCGGTATCACCACCGACCAGCTCTCACAAAGCCAGCTGGTCATTCAAGGGTTCAACCAAGGAGGACAGTCCACCATAGGGATCATTCGTCTAAAACTCTCCATCAGTCAACTTGACACAACGGTTCTTTTCCACGTCATTGACTGTCAAACATCATATCACCTTTTGCTGGGAAGACCATGGCTGCACAAAAATGGTGTTGTAGTATCGACCTGGCACCAATGCCTCAAGTACTACAAGGAAGGTCTGGAGAAGTGCATCGTTGCAGACGACAAACCATTCAATAAGGCTGAAGCGCACCTCGCCGATGCCAAGTTTTACCAAGCAAAGGACCTTGTTGCAGAAGTCCTTCCAGCTAAAGCTCCTCGAACTCAGAAAGCTAAAAGGATGGAGCAGGAAGAAGCTCTGCCAACTCCAAATCCAGTACCACTATCTAAGGCGATACGCAAAGTCAAAGAAGTGCTAGCACCGAGACGAAGAATGCGCATCAGCTCCAAGCCAAGATCCATGAAGCACACTCCATTACCTGCCCAAGCTACGACAGTCTTACGCCTCACGCCTCAGTGGCTTCGCAAAGATGAACCACCACCTTTTGCCCCACCAAAAGGGATGGTCCAGCCGCTATCAGAAGCTACTGTCATCACTCTGCAAGAGATGACACTGCCACTACCTAGCTTGGGGCAAGCTTCAAGTTAGCCAAAACCCATCAATCCCTTCGAATCCAGCCAACTCACATTCAAGCCAAAAGGAAGCTGGGGGCAAAATGCCGCCAAGCTGCTGTTCAAAGCTGGCTACGACAAAGACAGTGCTGCACATATGAGTACGCTCCTGCCAGCTCCAATACCACACGGGATGACTAAGACTCAAGCCCATTTACTCCAGGGTGGCGAGCAGATCCCACCAAATCGGTGAGGCATCGGCTCTCGTCAAACCCCGATGGTCATCAAGATAACAGGAGAGAAGACCTTCACCTCTAACTACATTGAGGTGAAGTTGGTGAATGAAGCGGAAGAGGGATCGTCAGCTTCCGATGCACGCTCCACCAATATTCATCCCGGTACAAAGGGCGCCAAAAGAAGGCGATATCGAGCTCGGCGTCGGACCGTACCTCAAAAGTAAAAGAAGAGCGTCAAAAACCAGGCAAGTCAAAATCCCATATCAGTATTCAAAAGACTTGGGCCAATCAGACAAGCAAAGCAAAGGTCAGTATTCGACCGTTTGGAAAGCCACCCACTGAGGTGAGAAAAATCATTCCCACCCACCCACCCTTCTCATTCTACGAAACTGGCGACATCACCGACATTATCATGGTCTCTGTTAATCATATCACCATTTCCGACTCTCCAATCGACGCATCTTCTACTTCGGACGACGAGTTGCTCGACGCCCCGCCGATCCTCGAAGAAGGGGGGCAATCTACCGTCGACGATTTGAAGGAAATCAACTTGGGTACGCAAGAGGATCCTCGGCCTACATTCGTAAGTGCACTCCTGACTCCCGAAGAGGAAGCTGCATACATCAGGCTACTCCAAGAATACAGAGATGTCTTCGCATGGTCCTACAAGGAAATGCCCGGACTTGACCCCAAGATTGCAGTACATCAGCTTGCTGTCAGACATGGAGCTAGCGCCGTCAAGCAAGGACAAAGACGCTACCGACCGGAACTGGTACCGCAAATAGAGGGCGAAGTCAACAAGCTCATTGAAGCCGGCTTTATCTGAGAAGTTAAATACCCAATATGGATCTCCAGCGTAGTCCCAGTCAAGAAGAAGAACGGCCAGATCAGAGTATGCATGGACTTCAGGGACTTAAACAATGCATGCCCCAAAGATGACTTCCCACTGCCAATCACAGAACTAATGGTGGATGCGACAACAGGCCATGAAGCACTAACCTTCATGGATGGATCCTCGGGTTACAACCAGATCCGGATGGCGCCCAAAGACGAAGAGCTTACGGCATTCCGCACGCCAAAAGGGATCTACTGCTACAAAGTCATGCCTTTCGGCTTGAAAAATGCAGGAGCCACTTACCAACGAGCCATGCAAAAAAATTTCGACGATATCCTTCATCAGAATGTAGAATGCTACGTCGACGACCTCGTGGTAAAATCAAGACAAAAGTCAACACATCTTCAAGACCTCGAGCTAATCTTCAAGCGACTTCGAAGGTACCAGCTCCGCATGAACCCGCTTAAATGCGCATTTGGGGTCTCCTCGGGAAAGTTTCTCGGCTTTGTCGTACGCCATCGAGGCATCGAGATAGATCAATCCAAAATAGATGCTATCCTCAATATGCCAATCCCGAAAACCGTGCGAGACCTCCGAGGTCTCTAGGGCCATCTAGCATATATCAGAAGGTTCATCGCCAACTTAGCTGGAAAATGCAGGCCCTTCAGTCGCCTCATGAAGAAAGGAGCGGCATTCAAGTGGGATGAAGCTTGTCAGGAAGCCCTCCAAAACATCAGGGATTACTTACTCAAGCCCCCGGTTCTGACAGCACCAGTTCAAGGAAAGCCATTGGTCCTTTACATCAGCGCCCAGGAGCAGTCCTTGGGGGCACTCCTGGCTCAAGACAACGAGCTAGGCAAGGAAACAGCATTCTACTATTTGAGCCGCACTCTCATCGGCGCGGAGCTAAACTACTCCCCGATTGAGAAGGTCTATCTGGCGCTCATCTTCGCTACAAAAAAGCTGCGACACTATATGTTAGCTCACGCCATCAGGCTCATCTCAAAAGCCGATCCACTCAAATACATCATGTCAAGACCAGTGCTCTCCGGACGTCTGGCCAAGTGGGCTTTGCTCCTCCTTGAGTTTGACATCACCTTTGTCCCTCGTAAAGCGGTCAAGGGTCAAGCTCTCGCAGACTTCCTAGCAGAATACTCCCTTCCAGCAGAATGGGAACTATCAGAAGATCTCCCAGACGAAGAAGTATTCTGCATCGACATCGCCCCTTCTTGGAAAATGTTCTTCGATAGTGCGGCCAGGCAAGATGTAGCAGGAGCGGGAGTTATCTTCGTCACACCAAACGACGAAGTACTTCCCTTCTCGTTTCTACTATCAGAGCCATGCTCCAACAACAGGGCGGAATATCAAGCTCTGATCATTGGCCTCGAACTCGCCAATGATATGAAACTTCAAGGGCTCACAATTTTCGGTGACTCTCAACTCGTCATTCAGCAGATATTGGGGGCATACGAGGTCAACAAAGAAGATCTCGTGCCATTGCACCTACGAGCCCTGAAACTCCTTGGTACACTCAAAGATGCTTCAATCCAGCATGTTCCCAGAAACCTCAATCAGCAGGCTGATGCGCTTGCAAATTTGGCGGCTACACTTCCGTTTCCAGAAAAAAGCCAACTCATCATCCCTATCTGTAAGAGAATGGTGATCACCGAGGAGGACCTCCCTATGGGAATCCCGGACCAAGTCAATACAGTACACGTTTTCGTGACCGACGAGCTAGACTGGAGACAACCATTCATAGACTTTCTTGTCCACGGGAAGCTCCCTGAAGATCCGAAGCGTAAGGTCGACATTCGCCGACGGTCTCTGAAATTCTTTCACTTCAACAACGAGTTGTACCGTCGAAGCTACGATGGTGCACTCCTGAGGTGTCTAGCAAAAGAAGAAGCAGAAACAGCACTAGAAGAAGTCCATGCCGGGATCTGTGGCTCACATCAGTCCGGTCCAAAGCTGCACTTCCGCATCAGGCGAATGGGGTACTACTGGCCCACTATGATCAAAGACTCCCTCGAGTTTGTAAAAAGATGCCACACTTGCCAGCTGCATGGCGACTACATCCGTAAGCCTCCGGAACCTTTGCATCCAACCATCGCATCATGGCCCTTCGATGGATGGGGACTCGATATTGTCGGTCCGCTACCCAAGTCATCCAAGCAGCATCTTTATATCCTGGCGGCAACAGATTACTTCTCCAAGTTGGCTGAGGCAGTACCATTGCGAGAAGTTACCAGGCACTCTGTCATCAACTTCATCCAGAACGACATCATCTTCCGGTACGGCATCCCCCGCTATATCGTTACGGACAACGGGAAGCAATTCAAGAACGCCGCCGTCAGCCAATTTTGCGCCAAGTTCGATATCAAGCAAAGGTGTTCAACCATGTACAACGCCTCTGCCAACGGCCTAGCTGAAGCTTTCAACAAAACACTCTGCAAACTTTTGGAGAAAGTCGTCTCGAAGTCGAAGAAAGACTGGCATGAACGCATGGGCGAAGCACTGTGGGCGTATCGCACCTCTTTTCGCACGCCAACACAGGCGACTCCGTACTCACTAGTGTACGGAGTAGAAGCTGTCCTCCCACTTGAGCTCCAGATTCCGTCACTCAGAATAGCTGTCCAGGAAGGCCTCGTCAACGGCGACAGCGCTCAACTTCGCTTAGCAGAATTGGAAGCCCTGGATGAAAAGCGCCTCGAAGCCCAGCAATGCCTGGAATGCTACCAAGCCAGGATGACCCGAGCCTTCAACAAAAGGATTCGCCCTCGATCCTTCCAAAAAGGAGAATTGGTACTTGCAGTCAAACGCCCCATCATCCTTTCACATCGAGGAGGAAAGAAGTTCGACGCCAAATGGGATGGACCGCACGCTGTCAAAGAGGTCTACTCCAACGGTGCATATCTTCTCACCACGCCAGAAGGGCTTACACTCGGCCCCATCAATGGCAAGTACCTCAAAAGGTACTATGCCTAAAAGCAGGGCTACATTCCTTGCGGAAAAAAAAAAAAAAAAAAGGGAACTACGTGTGACTTGATCCCTCTCAGTAGGGTACGTAGGCAGCCTGTAAAGGTTCAGTCCAAACAAAAAAAAAAAAAACACAACCAAGCTCTGCCATTCCAGAAGATAAGTCAAAAAAAAATATAGATGCATGATATTAAGTTATCACCAGATAAAGAAAAGCAGAACTACAAGTCTGTTCAGCAAAAAATGACAAAAAAGAAAAGGAAATACGACATTGCTAGTAAAACGAATTGAGTTCTTTGAGATGTTGGAGCAGCTCGCCGTCAGTAACCTCCATACACTCCAACTCTAAAGACCGAGAAGCTACCCGCTCCCGATGCGTCGCCAGCTCGATACGCTGCTTCGCCAGGTCCGCTCCAGAAGACTTCTCGATCATCTCAGCTTTCTCAAAAGATACGCGAGCAGCCTCCAGCGTCTTCCGTGCCCGAACAAGGCTCGCGGTAGCAAGTGCATGCTGCTCCTCCAGTAGACGCTCCTCATTCTCAGCTTTTGCTAGTATCGAAGAAAGGTCATCTTCCATCGAAGCCCGCTGCAAGCAATGAGCTTCACTATCTGCCAAGAGAACACGCATCTGCGCTTCAAACAAAGAGCCATCTACCTGGAAGGCCGCCAGGTTCTTGCAGAACTCAGGCCCCTCGAGAACCCACCAGCTGCTCAAAGCGTCAAAGCCCTCTTCCTGGAAAGGTGCGAGCGTCGTCTGGATATACTTCCGACAGCTCTCCAAAAGAAGCACAGAGAGAAGGTCTCGCGAACTGCACTTTCTCCTGACAGCCTCTGAGTCCACAGGCAAAGTGGGCTCCGGTCCTGAAGCCTCAAAAGTAGGAACCACTTCCTGGACCATCGCTGTGATAACAGTCAACGGAACTCCCAGAGCCGAAGGAGGAGACACAGACAAACCTTCCGCGGGAGTAGCCTCTGCCAAAATACCGGACCTAGCTGGAGGAGTCTGTCCTCTCCCTACACTGGAGATCTCATCCTCCTCCCCAAAGCCCAACTGCTCCACGTCAATATCATCCAAGTTGACAGCATTGCCGGCAAAATCTGCTCCACACGCTCCCAAAAGCACCAAGTTATCCCAGGGAACATCCAGCCCGCCACCTTCAACCAACGTTGCTCTGATGGGAGAGCACTCCTGCCCAACCCCCTTCGGGGCAGACTCGCAGTCCGGTCCAGCAGACCCTGCCAAAATGAGAGCTGGACAACTCAGCCAACGAAGTAAGAGTACAAGCACAGAAAATTCATGAGAAACTAGAAACAAGACATACCTGCAGCTTCCGATGAAGATACCCCAGAAGGAGGGATTACCTCATCGGCAAAAAGCCCTGGCTCTCCCTCTCGAGCTGGCCCTGCCTCGCCAGCACCAGTCAAAGCTGCCTCACACAAGAGGTCCAACTTTCTCCTCTTGGGAGAAGCACACCTACTCCAAGAAGCCTGAGTCTCAGGAAGACTCTGAACCCTGGAGGACGGAGCCATCTCAACTTCTTGCATAGAAAGTGAAGCCTGGGAAGTACTCTCTCGATGGCCACAAGATTTCTCTGACCATCGCTCCTCGGACCAGAGACGGCGATCCTCTGACCCCGCCAAAGAGTCAAAAGGAAAGTCAGCCCGCTCGCTGCTAGCAAGGACGTCTAGCGGAAGGTTAGCCAAAAGGGGAAGCACTGACCCGTTGACCCAGCGGTGATACTCAGGAGTTGCAGCATCCTTGCCGCCCGACTTAATCCCCGGTGAGAAAGTACATCCAGTAAATCGATCGTAAAGCGCTCCCCAGAGGCGGTACGCCTCCTGCGGAGTGTAACGTAACCGCAGGCGCAAAGGAGTCCCAGGCAACTCCTGCCGAAAACCCTGCTGACGAGCAAACCGGTAGGGAGAATACCGTGCCACCTCCACTACATCCACACGACGCCAAACAAGATAGCCAGGCCTGCAACTCACCATGCTCCAGTACAAAGGCTCGGACATCTCCGCCCCATCACACACCAGGGATTTCATAGAGGGCGCAAGTGCATTTTCCGATACAAATTCAAAGTCAGAGGGGCCCATGCGCCGCAAACACTCTCGGGCACTAGGCTTCGGACGCTCCCATGCGTAATAAGCGTTCATCACACCTCCCACACAAGGAAGAAAGGGCACCGAGGTCGAAGGACCACGCGCCGCAAAGATCCCCTTCGGAAAGTGGAGCCTAATCCAACCATAGAGGTAATGCAGGGGGCAAAAGGAACTAGCTCTGCCTACTTCCCCTCTTGCATTACCCGTACTCGATAAACTCCAATAGGTGCCGCTAAGCCCGCCGTACAGCGAGCAGAGGATTGCCGGCGCCAGGTTAAGAAAATCTCCAGTCACCATCCGAGCAGCCGCAAGGAAGGTCCCAGGACGTACCACATCCCCTTCCCATGGTAAAGCAAAGCGGCAGAGAAAAAGTACTAACCCCGCTGACCAGTAAACAGCACGCCAGTCGTCGCTGCATTCTTCAAGTCCCAAAACTTCCCAGGGACGTTGCGCCCCGGCCATCGAGCACCACTCTTTCTTCAGAGATTCAATCGGTCGCCGGAAGGTGCCAGGCGCCGGCCTCTTTGACGAAGCATATCTCCACATCGGGTGACTCGAAGGGGGAGCGTGACGATACTCTCCTCGAAACCAGAAGTCCACCCAATCCGAGTGAAGTACCCAGTCTGACCGCTCGCGCGCCGCTATAATAGCATACGCCTTAAAAAGCAAAAGGCAGAAGCTAGGAGACTCGTCTGGGTCCGTCAAAACCTCCAGAGAAGGAACCTCCTCCTGATAATAGCTCCGAACTTCTGGACACCCAAAGATGACATGCACGTCACGAAGGATGATCCCAATCTCACCAGCTCCGGTCAAGAAGGTGTTGGTCTCAGGGCACCACTGCTCACACAGAGCCCGGTACATACCGTCCGGACGGCTGTACTCCCAACAAGTAGGCTCCACAAACCTCGCCAGACGCTCCATCCCTGGCTCTGCCTCCAACGCGCTGGATAGCTCTTTCATCCAGTCCCGAAAACCTCCCAGATAGGTGACATCTCCACGCGATTGAATCCCCACACCCCATCGCGTACGGCGGGAGCATATCTTCAAAGCAACAACAGGGACCGAAACTGACTCATCTCCAGTGTGGTGAAACGGTAACCCCAAGCTCGGCCGGACAATTTGCCGGGAAGATCCTTCGTCAGTAAGGATGCGCTCGCCAAGTTTCAACACTCGACAAGAGCCCTCGGTCACGCCATCCTCGCAAACTCGCTCGTGCGTCAAAAGCTGAAGCACTGACAGTCCGGTTTCCTGTCTCGAAGCACGGTGATGGGAGACTTGCGCGAAGGGGAAGCGAAGATGCGTACTCCCGTGGGAGACCGCATCGACGATCCAGCCGGAACTCGGAAAGCTCTCGTAACGACGAGGCCTGAAAAAGAAAAAACACAAAGCCCAAGTCAGATGGATTCCGGGTACAGAAACAAAAAAATTAAGGGGGGGGGCCTTCAGCAAATAAAGAAAGACAGAGGGGGGTCATGGCAAAAAGCCACGACCCCCCCTATCTCTCCTATTAAACATGCAGGGGGGGGCCTTTAACAAATAAAGAAAGACAGAGGGGGGTCATGGCAAAAAGCCACGACCCCCCCCCTATCTCTCCTATTAAACATGCAGGGAGGGGGCCTTCAGCAAATAAAGAAAGACAGAGGGGGGTCATGGCAAAAAAGCCACGACCCCCCCTATCTCTCCTATTAAACATGCAGGGGGGGCCCTTCAGCAAATAAAGAAAAAGAGAGGGGGGTCATGGCAAAAAGCCATGACCCCCTCTCTCTATCTCTTCTATTTTACCATGCAGAGGGGGGTGCGTCGTCCCCTACCGTCGCCAGCCCGCGCCGCACCCCGCCGGCCCCCGCAGCCCCGGCCGCCTACGCCGCCGGCCTCCGCACACCCGCCCGCGCCTCCGGCCCCCGCGCAGCGCGCCGCTCCGGCCCACGGCCCCGCCCGCGCCCGGCTCCGGCCCCCGCGCCCTGCGCCCACGCCGCCGGCCTCCGCGCACCCGCCCGCGCCCGGCTCCGGCCCCCGCGCCCTGCGCCCGCGCCGCCGGCCCCCGCGCAGCGTGCCACTCCGGCCCACGGCCCCGCTCGCGCCCGGCTCCGGCCCCAGCGCCCTGCGCCCGCGTCGCCGGCCCCCGCGCCCTGCGCCCGCGCCGCCGGCCCCCGCGCAGCGTGCCGCTCCGGCCCCCGCGCCCTGCCGCTCCGGCCCGCAGCCTTGGCTGCGCCCGCCGCGCCCCGCGAACCCGGCCCCGCGCTCCGCGCCCCGTCTCCAGCCCACGCGCCGGCCGCACCACGCAGCCCCCGGCCGCGTCCCACCTCCAGTTCTCCCGCGCGCCGGCCGCCACAGCAGCCCCCGGCCGCGCCTCGCACCCTCCGGCCCGCAGCCCCGGCCGCGCCTCGCGCGTCCCGCCACTGGCCACCGCACCGGCCCACGCCCACCATGCGAAGAAGAAGAAGAAGAAGAAGAAGAAGGAGGAGGAGGAGGAAGAAGACCCGCCTTGCTTGCGACCCTCCGCCGTCCACGGACCGACGGTCTTCCCTCCTCCGCGAACCCCATGGCGTCACCATCTTCATCCTCCTCGGCATCGTTGCGAAGCAAGAAACC
This sequence comes from Chamaelirium japonicum, assembly GCA_947650365.1. Taxonomy (NCBI): domain Eukaryota; kingdom Viridiplantae; phylum Streptophyta; class Magnoliopsida; order Liliales; family Melanthiaceae; genus Chamaelirium; species Chamaelirium japonicum. The sequence continues at coordinate 85,383,003 of OX393549.1, forward strand.
CTAGCAGAGCTCTCGCCTCCAAGCCGTCGGGAATCGTTGATAATGAAGAGAAACGAAAAACAGGGGTCCTTTTAAAGACCTAATCCCACACGAATACGCGACTCAAGTCCAACCGCTACGCGTTTCCCGCGGGCGCACTCGAACTTGAGGGGGCACTTGTGGGCAACGAAATTCACCCACGGGTCGAACCCGATTTTTACACAAAAAAAATAGGCCCGCACCCAACGGCCTTCGGGTCGAACCCAATTTGTACACAAAAAATGGGCTCGCACTCGATGATCTTCGGGTCAAACCCGACTCGCTCATGCAACTTGGGCCCGCACACAATGGCCCGCATGCGAAACTGGGCCCGCACACAACGGCCCGCATGCGAAACACGGCCCATACACAACGGCCCACATGCGAAACCTTGGCCCGCACACAACGGCCCGCATGCGAAACCTGGCCCGCACACAACGGCCCGCATGCGAAACTCGACCCGCATGCGAACTCAATTCGTGTGCAATGGCCCGACTCAAAGCAAACGGGTCCCACTGGACCCGCTACCCGAACCCATAAAGGGGGCCCATCGGCCCCCCCCTCTTGAAAACCGTGCCCCCCTCCTCATGGAGAGGTGGGGCCGGCCCTAAAAGAAAGGGAAAAAGAGAAAGAAAAAAAAGAAGAAGAAAAAGAAAAGAAAAAAAGATCAAAACCGCCTTGACGCGGGGGGAGGTGGCGTGGACGTCTACACAACCGTAGATCCGCGACGATCCCTCGATCCAACGGACAAGATGACGTTGTGTTGCCATCCGATCCAAAAGTGCAACAAAAATAACAACTCGATCCTTGAAGATCGAGTCACATCTAGCCCATAACCACCCCACCTAAAAAGGAGGGGATCAAGTTTGTTTCCCCAAATAAGGGAACAATATCTTGATGGTTATGGGGGGAGATATTGGAGGAAACAAAAAGATTTCAGCCATATCTCTCCCAACCTCCCCCCTTTGCTTATAAATAGAGGGGGTGGGGGAAGGCATCAAGGGTCCGAAAAGCTGAAGACGAAAGAGCGCTACGAAGAAGCTCCAACGCTTGAAGACCGAAGGCTTCACGAGGCATGGCAAGCATATCCTACGGGAGTCCTTGGCCCTTCAAGTCCTCATCAACGTGAAGAACTTGCACTCGGAGATCAGAGCTTCGACTCCTCGCACGAAGAAGAAAGCTTGGAGAAGAAGACCCGGAGCCGTCATCACCCGATTGCTCCAACGATCTTCATCAGCTCCGAAGAAGCCATAAGCAAAGGCCGGAGAAGAAGATCGAAGCTGACAACACCCGTCGTCTTCAACAAAGGCATCAACTCCTTGCACGAAGAAGAAAGCCGGGAGAAGAAGGCCTGAAGCCGGTGCTACCCCTGCCGCCTTCGTCAACGAAAACCGACGCTACAACCGTCGTGTTGAAGCCGGTACTACACCCGCCGTCTTCATCAACAAAAGTCAACGCCACAACCGTCGTACGGGGATCGGTGCTACACCCGCCGTCTTCATCAACAAAAGCCGACGTTATAACCGTCGCACAAGGATCGGTTCTACCCCCACCGAGAAGCCAAGCCGACGCCACAACCGTCGAGGAAGCCGGAAGAATCAAGAAGCCTCGCAGAAGTAGCCTTCGCCGTTCGAGAAGAAGATCGAGTCAAAGCCGAAGCCAAAGCCAACGCAAGAAGCCAAAGCAAACGCACCGGTAAAGCCCGCGCTAAAGCAACGCACGTGCCAAAGCCAAGCAACTACGATGGTTACGAGCAAAGCACCGCACGTTCTAGCCGATACGACGTGAAGTTCGGAAGAACTAAAGCATCGCAAGTCTCTACCCGCCTACGTTCAAGCGCAAGTGCCAAAGCAAAGCAAACGCCAGAGCCACACCAAAGCTACGCCAAAGCCGAAAGCTAAAGCCAAAGCCGACACAAAAAGCACGATCGACGCCACGAACCGACGATCAAGGACGCCGAGGTCGAGCAAGGATCGAGGAAGACACGAAGACCGAGGAACGAAGCCCAAAGCCTCCCTAGCCGAGAAAGCGCGAAGCACGGACGGGACAAAATCGACGGCAGAAACTCCTTAGCCTCTCAAAAACCCTCACCCTGTAAAGACCTCTGTCCTGGGCAACCCCTTCAGAGCTCTCACACGCATACCACGTGGAGACGCGGATCAAAGGGACCCTCCAGAGGATCTCTCCCACAATCTCCTGATCAAAGAAAATTTGTAATCTCGTGTGATCCGCAATAAAGACGACCCGTATTTTTTTTTGCGACCACAGTATGCAAACAAAGAGAGATGCACTCAGAGAGAGTTAACACGAGAGGTGATCTCGGAGTTCAGCTGAAGCCTACGTCTCCGTGCTATAGGGAGCAACCCGAATTCACTATCACTTTGCTTTGAAGTGACCTCGACAAGCCGAGTGTCACTGAAGTCTCTCCGATCTCTTAAGAGACAAGAAGAAGATCATGGAGAGTTGAAGGATGAGAAAACTGGAAATTCCAGAGCTCTGATTTCTGAAATCAGATATGAGATGATGGCACTGATCTTCTCTTCTGGATTTAGAACTGGAATCTGGAACTGGATTTGGAATTTGGATCCTTTTACATCTGGAGGCTCTGCTATTTATAGGATTTCCTGGGAGGAAATCCGGGGGCAAATGGCGGTTTTTGCTGTCGTATATGGGGATTCTCCAGGTAGGGCTGGTGGGTCCTGCTGTCGTCTCGGGGGGGCCACCAGGCAGGGCCGATGGATCTCTCGGTAGTCTCTGTGGGCCCACCAGGCAGGGCCGGTGGGTTCCGTGGTTGTCTCTGTGGGCCCACCAGGCAGGGCCGGTGGGTCCCACGGTTGTCTCTGTGGGCCCACTAGGCAGGGCCGGTGGGTCCCGCGGTAGTCTCTGTGGGCCCTCCAGGCAGGGCCGGTGGGTCCCGCGGTAGTCTCTGTGGGCCCACCAGGCAGGGCCGGTGGGTCCCACGGTTTGTAGACCTCTTTGCCAAAATTTGCACCCACACATGCAATCATCGTTGCTACCGTCATCACCATCGTCGTCGCTGCTACTAACATCCTACGATATTCATTGCCTTACTTGTCACCACCTTGCACCCTACACTAGGTGCCTGATCACCTATACCGATGACCAATCAAGTCTAATTTTCTTTGGACTTGTTCTGAACCTACTTCTTCTGTATCTTCTTGGAGCCGAACACGCTCCACCTGCAGACTTGTTCTTCTCCGAAGCCTTTGCTTTCGAAGCTTTCCTCGCAACAACCATATACCAGTCTCCACTGTAGACTCCCTCAAAGATTGAAGAAGCGCGATCCAAAATATTTAGGACTCCACCTAAACTGGCTGTTCTAATCCGAGAGAATCTAATCAGGAGAGGAGGATTTAGATTGCATCACAAAACCCAAAACATGGCAACTATCACAGAGAGTACAAACAACCATCAACCTCAATGCAATTTTTTTGACTTCTCCGTCAGCATCGAATCGATCGACTATCATTATCTGGTACCATCACATCATGCATAGCTACTAAATTACGCCTTGTGTGAACATGTGGCCCGCTATCTAGTGCTAGTTCTAGCATGATTCCATAGTGGCAATCAAGACATCTTCAATTGTTTTCGGTCAACCTAGAGACCTTTCCAGAACTTGCTCCACCTCTCCTTCTGCACTCACGTGCTTGTTCCACCTCTCCTTCCAAACTCATGTTCCTGGGCTTTAAGCCCACAATAGTTTCTTCTCCTTGAAGATAATTGTGGTAGGAGAGAAACGAGTCAAATCCTGTGCTATCGAAAACCATCCAGTCCTTCTCGAATATCCTCTCCGGCTTGTTAGCCTTCAAAATCCAAAGTTTTTACCATTGATTTTTCTCTATCCTCATCCTTGCACCGTCTGCCATGGCTCCACCCTCTTTGCAACCTAACAGTGAATTATTGACTCTGATACCACTATTGGGAACCATTGGCTCCGATGATCTTTGGACCCATTGCCAGATCTTTCGTGGAAACGTCGTGCTATGGATTACGGAATATGAGCTTGTAGAGATCCCTCCTAACACTGACAACAGAGAACATGAGACAACACACAATGATACAAAATATAAAATATCACAGGTAATCAAGGACTTGGATTATCACTAGAAAGAAAAATACATGCGATGGGTCACCGCTTGTTGGACCCCGAAACTCAATCTTACTCCTCTTACATATCATATATACACGAAGTAGAGAACCATCCACCACCAAGAGTTACACAGAGATTATCAAAGGATCACCAAGAGATGGAAGCACTCCAGAAAAGAAATCCATGCCAAAGAACTCAGAAAAGATCTGCATATCGTATCCTCTTCCTTTCCTCTTCGATAGCAGCATTGAAGAACTCTGAGAAAATCCGTGCATTGTATCCGCTCCTTTCCTCTTCTTCTTCTCTTCCTCTTCTCCTTCCTTCTGCCTTTCTACTTTCCTTCATTACTCCTCTCTCTACGTGGCAAACCCTAGATCGGGTTTTCGTTCTCTTCTTGACCATGACTCGCTCTTCCATCCTCTACAAGAAGAACCACTCATCGTGTTATTGCTGCCTTGTGACTCCAATAGCCCGAGGGGAGTGTCGTGCCGGAGCCCTCCTAGATCATTCACTTCTCTCCACTACTTCCTCTTCTCATAGACGATCTCGAGCCCACCACTATAGCCGTCATAGACGATCCCCAAGAAGTTTCTGATCTTGGAACAAACCCTAGATCCACCCTTGCTTTCCATAAATAGGGGAATGTGTGCCCATGGGAGACCAAAATGCCACGAAATTTTGGCCAAAATCGCTCAAATCCGAAACCCACGCCCAGAAAACCTGGCGCTTGAGCGCCTATACAAAACCACCCTGACTCCCATGTTCTGCTAGGTTCGATTCCCGGGCGAGCTAGTAGTTCGGGTTGGGTCCTCCTCGGGCTCGGGTGCAGACTTTGGTGGGCCAAACCCAACACATGTATATTGCAAAAGACCAGAATATGTTGCAAGTGATTCGAGAGCAAAAGATCCAAAGCCAAAAAGATAAAATTTAGACATCATTGGTATAGAAATCGAAACCAAGGCCATATGTGCATGGTTGAAAGAAGTATTATCCCAGCATAAACAATCCCAGGAGAGCCTCCCATGCTGATGCAAGACATCCTGCCTTGTAGAAGAGCTTGTCCAACATCGATTGTTTCTGTGCGAAGACCATAGCGTTTCTTTCAAGCCGTATTGTCCACAAAAGGTTGGTGACGCATCTATCCCCTCGTGCAAGTAGAGAATGTGATTTGGTATACTGTCACCAAAAAATCCCAGGTAAGTTGATTATGTTGGTAGGGGGTAGGGCAATTGATAGTAGACAACATGCAAGTCTAGAGAGAGGTCATTGGTGGGCAAAAAGCACATGTGTGTGGTCAATTGGTTTAGGTTCATGCTAGAAGGGGCAAGTGTGATGAGTGGTAATATCCATTCTTCCATATTGTCTACACTGAAACTATGCTTGTTGGGATTAGTGTGTTCTTAATATCAATTCTAGTATGCCCCACACTTATTAAGTATATATTACTAAAACTCATAAACCCTGGCGCATGATGCATACATAAATCTACTAGTCCACTTTGGTGTGGTTTAAGTATCCCATGTATTTGGATGATATCTATATGTAGGAGAGATGAGTTGTCATACAACCTAAGTAGGTTCACAATCGGTTACTAGAATAGACATACCTTATTCTAAGATAAAGGTATTCTACCTTGACCATTGGAATGTTAATTCTATGTCAGGTAGTGTTAGTGCATTTGGAATGACCTGAACAGAATCAAGAGACTGCATACTTGATCTTTAAGTACTGTCACTCAAGACCACATATAACTTTACTACTAGTTGCCTAGATTCTATTTTTTTTTTTTTGAAAGGTAAGTAGAACAATTTAATTAAAACCAAAAGGGAGTTACAGTTCACGACTTCACTCTGGATGAGCAAGCAGTTCGAGATACAATGCTACATGAAAGAGCGAGCACACTAGCCAACACAAACTATGGCAAACTAGTGGCAAACGATCCTATCTCTCTTCCCAATCTACCTCCCTGAGTGGCGAACCAACAAGCTCTGAATCATCTATAGCAATCCCATGGCTCGATCCTTCGGCATTAATCTCATTAGAGGGACAAAGACTACTCCGATCTAATCCTCCACTTCCTGATATCAGATTTATCCTTCTCGTTAGCTTTATGAATCTCCACGGTACTAAAAAGGCTTGTTAGGTCTTGAATGATGCATTTCTTCACCTCCATTGCCGTTCTCTGAGCTCCTTCAAATACTCTCTCGTTTCTTTCACTCCACAAATGGTACACAGTACAAGCCAGAGCTGATCTCGTTAATCTACTCTTGAATCGAATCGAGCAGCCCGTCCTCGAGAGCCTATTAATCATGTCGGAGAACTCTTCATTGTCGATCACTTCGATGCTGCAAATGTTGCTGACAATGACCCATACAACTTTGCTGAAGCTACATCGAAAGAATAAGTGAGATCTAGTTTCAGCATCCTTCATACAAAGCTCGCAACGATTCACCAGACAGTGACCCTTTTTTTGCAATTGATCTTGAGTACTAATTTGATTAAGGATGACCCTCCATAAATTGACTGCCATTCTCGGGGGAGTGGGAGGTTTCCACACCAGCTTGGCCCAGCTGACCACCTGCATGCTATCTCTCACTGCATCCCATGCAGAAGCAAAGGAGTAATCACATGTCTTAGTGTTTCTCCACTTCACCTGGCTTTCTGGATCTCGGGGTTGGATCGGCATCGCTACAATCGCCTCAAATAGAGCTTTGATTCTGTTGTTAGTAGGGGTTGGGAGATGCCATTGGCCATTAAAAATATAATCCCCAACCTTAGCTTGTTGGAGACCTTGAGCTTCCTTCTCTAGATCCCCTACTAAGTCAATAGGGCTTCTACCATTGAACCAAGGATCCCACCAGAAATTGAGAGTAGAGCCTTCATTAACACTGTAATCCACTTGCGATTTTAACTCATCTCTATAATCCAAGATGTCCTTCCAAGTATCCGACTGCCATCTAGATTTGGAGGAATGCCAGAAATTTCCTTCTTCTAAGTATCTAGATCTCATCCATTGAGCCTGTGGGGGGAAGTTTCCGAGCCGCCTTGATCGGGAACCCCGCCCCACAGCCTTGATTGAATTGGATGGTTTGTAGAGTTAGAGATTAGAAAGTTGAGAATGAGAAAGATGACACATGGAGTTGTTGTCGAAGTTCGGTCTTACGACCTATGTCTCCGGGCGAGAGGTGCCACCTGATCTTCACTATAATATGAATATAAAGGGTTGAGCGTTCTCTCGACAGGCCGAGAGAAGATTTTTACAGTGGGGGTTGCACGGAGCAACAAGAAAAGAAACTAGGAGGAGAGAAGTAAGCTCTTGCAGTTGCTCTGGATCTGGAATCCCTCTTCCTCTGATCGAATGACCAACCTCCCTCCTGGATGCCTTGGGGGTCCTTTTATAGCGTAGGCACATGCCCGATATGGCAGTGATGATGTGGCGCTGATGACGTGACACTGGTTCTGGGCCTCCTTGCTGGGCCGTTGTTCGGGCCCAATAAGGGGGAGGGCTTGATCTGCGAGCCCCGTAGAGTGGGCCCATGAACCCGGGCGGGCTTACCCACTTGGGCCGTTGCGCAGGCCCATGCCGCTCTGATCCGGTCCGGTACAATTTTTGCACCCACAGTTACCCCCTCCCAGTCGGGTCAGGATCCCCTGGGTCGGCTGGGATTCCAAGGTGCAAACGCCTTAGGATCCTGGCATGGTTGGCAAGGGCCGTCGGTGCCGCGGTTCGTATTAGTAGAGTCTCCTTATGCCGATGCCGAGACCCTTTTGGCGCGAGCCAAAAAGTCTCGATTTTGCAAGGGGGCGTTTCCGAAAAGGCAGTGTGTTTTCCGACCGAGTGGATACCGAGAGGATACCGAGGGGGGTACCGAGAGGATACCGAGAGGGTACCGAGACCCTTTTGGTGCAAGCCAAAAAGTCTCGGTTTTGCAAGGGGGTGTTTCCGAAAAAACAGTGTGTTTTCCGACCGAGTGGATACCGAGAGGGTACCGAGACCCTTTTGGTGAGAGAACAGCTTTTTTCTTTTTCCTTTCTTTCTTTCTCTCTTTCCATTCTTTGCTTCTCTCTTTCCTTATTTTCTTGGCGGAAGGGGAGTCTGGCTGCATCACAGTCGTCCCATGGTACCCAACAAATGAAAACTTTTCCACACAAGTCCTCATGGACCCCGCTCGGATGCAAATTGGTCCATTCGTGAATCAGGCATATTCCAAGAAATCAGGCATATTCCAAGCATCGTACCTCTGTCTCTCTTTCCTTTCTCTCTCTCTCTTTCCTTTTCTTTGTTTTTCACTCACGTGAGAGCAACGTACCTCTCTCTTTCTTTTCTTTGTTCGGTGAGAGCAGCTTCCTCTCTCTCTCTTTTTCTTTGTTCGGTGAGAGGGCAGCAGCGTGAGGGGGAGATCTACGCGAGAGAGCGGGTGCGAGAGAGAGCCTTCCGGAGCAGGCGGAGGCGGTGGTCAGCGGCTTCGGGCGCGGGTTCCGGCCGGGTTGGAGGTGGGCACGGGCGCTGGACTGCGGGTTGCACCCCGGCGCCTTCTCTTCCGTGAGAGAGAGAGAGAGAGAGAGAGAGAGCAGGCGTCTCTCTTTCTCTCCTTCCTTTCTGTCTTCTGTGAGAGAGAGCAGGGGCAAGAGAGAGCCCTCGGTGAGAGAGAGGGTCCGCGTGAGAGAGCGCGTGGGGGAAGAGTCGGCTTCCTCATCCCCCCCCTTCACTTCATGTCTCGGGCCGCGCCACGTGAAGAGGACGCATGGGGGGGGGGGGGGGGGAGTCGGGGTCCCCTCTCCCTCCGTCGACCGGTCCAGCACCGGGATGAGAGAGCGCACGTGGGGATCAGAGTTGGATCCTGTCGAGGAAACGATGGAGGTAGGCCTCGGCCGCATAGAAGGAGATGGTGTAGGTGGCGGGCGCATCGGCGAGCGCATCGTGGCGGCTGATGGCTTTCGCGCACAGGCGGGTGGACTGCGCCACCTACCCAGGTCGTCGTGGGCCGTCACACGAAGGGGGGTTTGGTTCATCCAACCCCTTGTCCCCGTTCCGACCCGTGCGCTGCCGCCAAGTACCCATGCTCGCGAGGAGAGTCATGAGTTCTTCTCTTAGGCGCAGTGTTTGGCCTGCTGCGAGTTGTTCGCATAGTGAACGAGGTTGAAGGCGTCAGTGTGACCATCGCTGCCGTGTAACTTCTTCGAAGTTGGTCTTCAGGAAGAAATGTCTCGAAAACCTCCGACAATCATAACTTTTCATACGTGCGTCGGATCGATGCATATAAGGCGCCATTGCGTCCGCGTCAAAAAACTGATCAAGGTAGACGTGAAATATAGTTCACCTTGACGTACAACTTTTCCGATGTCTGTCTTTGAAGAAAAACACCTCAAAAACCTCTGATAGCCGTAACTTTTCATACGTGCGTCGGATCAACGCGTATAAGGTGCCGTTGTGTCGGTGCCGAAAAACTGGTTAAAGTGGACGTAAAGCGTCGGGCACCTTTGCGTGTAATATTTCCAATGCATGTCTTCGTAGAAAAAAACCTTGAAACCTTCCGATAGTCATAACTTTTCATACGCATGTCGGATGAATGCGTATAAGGTGCCGTTGTGTAGGCACCGAAAAAACGGTCAAAGTGGACGTGAAACATTGTTCGCCTTGACGAGTAACTTTTCCGGTATTCACCTTCATAAAGAGATGACTCTAAAGAACTCATTGGTTGAGTGTCCTACTCGCGTCTTGAAGAGGCATGAATACGCGATAACTCATCCGTCTCTGTTCGTCACCCAACTGCACCTAGTTACTGTATTCACTAGGGACTGCAGTCGGGCCCTAGTGATGACGCGATGGTTACCACGAGTCCACCCCCAGATGAGAAGGAAGAATTTTGCTTGTGAAGTTTGTACAGCCAACTCAATAGGTTTGGATGAGATGCTATCCAACCGACCAAAAGGAAGATAGCTCTTCATCTTTGAATAATCATTGTGTGTGGATGACACTGAGCACCCCCCCTCTCGGTTTTCTGACGAAACCAAGGGGTGGGATGATATTGATGCCGAACACCCCCCCTCTCGGTTTTCTATCGAAACCGAGGGGTGGGCTGCTGATAGTGTGCCATCGCACCCCCCTTGCTCGGTTTTTGTGTGAAACCAAGGGGGGGCTGCTTGTTGATGCCGACACACATCCCCTCTCGATCGGTTTTCGGATGAAACCGAGGGGTGTGCTGCTGACGGTGTACCGTCACCCCCTCCCTACTCGGTTTTTGTGTGAAACCGAGGGAGGGCTACTTGTTGATGCCAACACACACCCCCTCTCGGTTTTCTAACAAAAACAAGGGGTGTGCTGATGGTGTGCCGTCACCCCCTCCCCACTCGGTTTTTGTGCGAAACCGAGGGGGGGTTGCTTGTTGATGCCGACACACACCCCCTCTCGGTTTTCTAACGAAACCGAGGGGTGTGCTGATGGTGTGCCGTCACCCCCTCCCCACTCGGTTTTTGTGCGAAACCGAGGGGGGGTTGCTTGTTGATGCCGACACACACCCCCTCTCGGTTTTCTGACGAAACCGAGGGGTGTGCTGCTGATGGTGTGCCGTCACCCCTTCCCCACTCGATTTTTGTACGAAAACGAGGGAGGGCTGCTTGTTGATGCCGACACCCCATTATTGGGGCTGCTAGAAGAGGCCAAAAAGTGTCGGTATTGAAAATAGTGTGTTTTTCGAATTTCAGCCCCATTTAAAACCGACACTTTTTCGGTAAAACACTGGTGCGCGGGGATGTCAGCGAGGGACAATGCTATATTCGAGGGGGTTTCTTAGAGATAATCTAGGATGACGCCGCATAATGGTCAGCCGGTCTTCACCCAATGTATTACCGCACTTTGTTACTGTATTCACCAGGTACTGCGGTCACGTGAGGGTGTTGACTTAGCCAGGATCAAGGAAGCACCATTTTATCCCGTGTTACCCACCGTCGACTGCACCAGTGTGGATACACGCACTGACAGAGTTAGACCAACCACTAACAGAGTCGCCTCGGACTTTGTCTTCGAATGCCAAGGGCTGGGCCTTGGGCTTGTAGAGTGCCGAGTCATTGGTCGCCTCGAACTTTGTCTTCAAGTGCCAAGGACTGGGCCTTGGGCTTGTAGAGTGCCGAGGCATTGGTCGCCTCAGACTTTATCTTCGAGTGCCAAGGGCTAGGCCTTGGGCTTGTAGAGTGCCGAGGTATTGGTCGCCTCGGACTTTGTCTTCAAATGTCAAGGATGTCTCCTTGAAATTGGTGCATGTCAAAGCGACGACGCCTGCCTTGGACTTATTCTCATCGCCTCGGATGAGTATAGTTGATAATTTAGCTTGACTTGGATTGTCAGGAGCATTTTTATCGGACTTTCGCCTTGAAAGGGCGTAGCCGAATTGCCTTCGAGCTTCCAATTTGAATGGGCAGAATCGAAGGTCTTTGGTTGACCTGGGTTGCCAGGAGCCTTTTTATCGGACTTTAGCCTTGAGAGGGCGTAGCCGAATTGCCTTCGAGCTTCCGACTTGAATGGGCGGAATCGAAGGTCTTTGGTTGACCTGGGTTGCCAGGAGCCTTTTTATCGGACTTTAGCCTCGAGAGGGCGTAGCCGAATTGCCTTCGAGCTTCCGACTTGAACGGGCGGAATCGAAGGTCTTTGGTTGACCTGGGTTGCCAGGAGCCTTTTTATCGGACTTTAGCCTCGAGAGGGCGTAGCCGAATTACCTTCGAGCTTCCGACTTGGATGGGCGGAATCGAAGGTCTTTGGTTGACCTGGGTTGCCAGGAGCCTTTTTATCGGACTTTAGCCTCGAGAGGGCGTAGCCGAATTGCCTTCGAGATTCTGACTTGAATGGGCGGAATCGAAGGTCTTTGGTTGACCTGGGTTGCCAGGAGTCTTTTTGTCGGACTTTAGCCTCGAGAGGGCGTAGCCGAATTGCCTTCGAGCTTCCGACTTGAACGGGCGGAATCGAAGGTCTTTGGTTGACCTGGATTGCCAGGAGCCTTTTTATCGGTCTTTAGCCTCGAGAGGGCGTAGCCGACTTACCTTCGAGCTTCCGACTTGAATGGGCGGAATCGAAGGTCTTTGGTTGACCTGGTTTGCCAGGAGCCTTTTTTTTATGCCTTAATATGGTGGAATCGAACTTCGAGAGATTTGATTTTGAGAAAAAAAAAAGACACTTTATTGATATAACAAAGTTGCAGTTACACTTTTTCAGAGGTTGCCCAGCGGACGTTACGATTATGCATCCACGTATTATATTGACTTTCTTTTCTCCACTGCTGCAGCCTCTCCTACTCTCGACCTGGTTCCTTATTAGCGAGGTAGCCATCGAGCCGCCCTTCTTGGATCAGGTCTTCGATGTGATGCTTTAGCTTCTGACATGTAGAGGTTGGGTGGCCATGGCTGCGATGAAACTCACAGTAGGCTGTCGTATCTCCCGCCTGGTCGGAATTTGGAGGGAGAGGCTGTGGCCACTTGCAAAAGGGCTCATTCTGCAAGTATACGAAGATGTCTTCAATGGAGGTGTTCAGCTCAGTGAATATCCTTTGCTCCCTTGGAGTTCGCCTCTTTTCTGCTGGAGGGACTTTCGGATCTTTATTGTACCTTTTGGCCTGCACCTTTTGGTCGGACGAGGCATGGGCAGACTTCTTGTAGTGTGCTTCATTCGGAGCTTCATCATCTTTCTTATGTCGGGAGTCACGAGACTCGCGGGGCTCGCGTAGTCTTCTGTCCCGCTGATTGTCTTCCACCTCTATCTCCCACTGTACGCGCTTGAACATCGCTTCCAAGTTATTGGGAGGATGCCGGATGAAGTCGGTGTAGACGTGGAGCTCTGGCCGGATAGCATTCTGGAATGCCAGCATGATGGCCTCCTCATTATAGGAGCGACCGGTGAGCTTAGAATGCTCATTACGAAACCTCATCGTGAAGCTCCTTAGAGACTCGTCGGAGTCCATCTTCAGCTGGTAGAGTGTATCCAGCCTCTTTTTCGGCTTTAAGTTTAGCCGATAATGGTCCATGAAGAGTTCAGCCAACTCTTTGAATGTGGCCACCGTACCAGTAGGCAGTGTATAGTACCAGTCGAGGGCAGGTCCCTCAAGGCTTCCCGCAAACATACGACAGAGAACATGGTTCTTATATTCGTAGGGTGTCAGGGCCTGCTTGTAGGCTAGGATATGGAGAGCAGGGTCTCCCTGGATGCAGTTGAACTTTGGTAGGTTCGGTGTTCGCCAACCCATAGGAAATGGTGTTGCAAGAACCTTGGGATGCAGTGGCCCCACCGAGGTGATTAGTTGCCTACGGTTTTGATGGCGGCATCCCACGTCGGCAGTATGCCTTAGTCGGTTGAGCAGCTCGCGGGCATCTGTTGCTTTCGTGTGCGAAGGGATAGAATGTCTAGTGGACCCTGTTGACTGAGGTGATCCTTCTCCGCGATAGTTGGGCGCACCGTTGACGTCGAGGCGATCCCACACCGTTTGCCTTGGTGCTTGTGTGGATACTTGACGCCTCTCGATACGTGGCATATGTGATTCTTCAAGATGATGAATCACGGCTGGGCGAGTCCTTGGTTGGTCTTCATCAGCAGTTGGAGAGTTGTGGGCCACAACCCCCGCTCTTTCAGCTACCTTCTTTAGGGAATCCCTCTCTTGCTCGAGGGCTGCTTTCCTCTTGAGAAGGTTCAACAGCTGAAAATCAGTAGCTGAAATTTGGTATGTAGTTAGATCATTGTCCCCTTGGGTGGCGTGCTCTTTGCCAGATCGTTGCCTCGGGAATGGTGAGTCCTGTCGATTGCTGTGGCTTCCCGAATGACTTCCTTGTAGCCCCAGTCGCTTATAAACATTTCTTCGATTGGTTGCAATCGAGACTTCTTGTTCTTTTTCGATTAGCACGTCGATTGTCCGATCAGCACCCGCCTTTGGTGGGTTGGTGCTGGCCTTCACCATTGAGCGTGTTGATGTCGGCATGGTGAAGGCTTTGAGGTTAATTTGGAGGAGGACTTGTGGCTCGTCACCACAAGCTGAATAGGAATAGGTAGAGGTGTGGGTAAGACCTCTATCGATATCCCACAGACGGCGCCAAAGATTATGGGGGGAAGTTTTCGAGCCGCCTTGATCGGGAACCCCGCCCCACAGCCTTGATTGAATTGGATGGTTTGTAGAGTTAGAGATTAGAAAGTTGGGAATGAGAGAGATGACACATGGAGTTGTTGTCGAAGTTCGGGCTTACGACCTACGTCTCCGGGCGAGAGGTGCCACTTGATCTTCACTATAATATGAATATAAAGGGTTGAGCGTTCTCTCGACTGGCCGAGAGAAGCTTTTTACAGTGGGGGTTGCACGGAGCAACAAGAAAAGAAACTAGGAGGAGAGAAGTAAGCTCTTATACTTGCTCTGGATCTGGAATCCCTCTTCCTTTGATCGAATGACCAACCTCCCTCCTGGATGCCTTGGGGGTACTTTTATAGCGTAGGCACGTGCCCGATATGGCAGTGATGATGTGGCGCTGATGACATGGCACTGGTTCTGGGCCTCCTTGCTGGGCCCTTATTGGGCCGTTGTTCGGGCCCAATAAGGGGGAGGGCTTGATCTGCGAGCCCCGTAGAGTGGGCCCATGAACCCGGGCGGGCTTACCCACTTGGGCCGTTGCGCGGGCCCATGCCGCTCTGATCCGGTCCGGTACAATTTTTGCACCCACAGAGCCCATAAGGAAGACTCACCGCTGATTATTTTCCACACCAATCTCATCCTTCCTGCTATCGAGATGTCCTTTAGAGATCTGATCCCTAACCCCCCCTCATCTTTGGGTTTGCATACAATGCTCCACTTCACATGAGTGCTCGATGATTGCCATAGGAAGTCCCTCATCATCTTCTCAACCGAGTTTTGAACAGCCGTCGGGATAGAAAAGGCAGCTGTCCAGTAATAAGAGAAGCTTTGGAGAACAGATCTAATTAGTTCCAACCTCCCTCCTATAGAGAGGTATTTCACTGCCCAACAGTCACTACAAAAATAACAGTTATTACCGACGGACAATATCCGTTGGTAATATTAACATTCCGTCGGTAATGTTCTATAGCGACGGAAGATATTTCCGTCGCTGGCTGTCGGGAAAAAAGGCGTCGGGGAAAACAATACGACGGACCAAATATTACCGTCGGTAACAATAATTAATACCGACGGTAATATTAAAGCCGTCGGTAATATTTAATCAATTAAAAATTAATATATATATTATTACCGACGAAACTTACGAATCCGTCGGTAATATATAAGCATTTTACCGATGGTTATGGTCTATACTGTCGGTAATACTATATATATTTCCGACGCATATATATATTGCCCGTCGGTAATAATATATATATTACCGACATATATTATATATCCGTCGGTAATACTATATATATTACCGACGCATATATATATTGCCCGTCGGTAATAATATATATATTACCGATGGATATTATATGCCGTCGACAAATTATTTATAATTTAAAAAAAATAAAAACATTATTACCGACTTTATAATTAATTTCTGTCAGTAATAAGTATGTCTTTTTTTTTAATAAATTTACCTAAATAATGTTATTTAATTCCTGTGATTTACAAAAATACCACAATATATTACCACAATTTATCAAATATTACCACAATTTATAAAATATTACCACAAATTTTAAAATATTACCTAAATTGATAAAAAATTACAGCAAATTATCAAATATTACCACAGTACCCGGCCGACAATTATAGACAAGAACAAAAAATAACCATATATTACAAAATAATATTTACACAATCCAGAACTGAGAGATGATACATGCCCTATCTCAACCACCCCCGCCCGCCACCAACGCTGGTGCTCTCATCAATCCCCTGACGCCGCCCTATCTCAACCACGCCCGCCCACCACCAACGCTGGTGCTCTCATCGATCCCCTGACGCCGCCCTGCTCCTGCAATTAACATGTATTTGTTAAAAAAATGGTTTATATCTATAACTGAGTCTAAGCGTTAAAAAATGATAAGTTAGCGTGTTTCGGTTTTGAAATAGGTTTGGATTCGATCGGATCGGCATCCGATAATTCGAAGTTAGAATTATTCCGTATTTCGGACTTGCGAGCGGGTTCTAATTGGATATTTAACCAATTTACACTCCGATTCACCGATTTAGTGTCTAAGTGTTGGAAAATCATAACTTAGCGTGTTTCGGATATGAAATAAGTTTGGATTTGATCCGATCGTCATCGGATCGGCATCCGATAATTCGAACTTGGAATTATTCCGTATTTCGGACTTGTGAGCGGGTTCTAATTGGATATTTGACCAATTTACGATTCGATTCACCGATTTAGAGTCTAAGTGTTGGAAAATCATAAGTTAGCGTGTTTCGGATATGAAATAGCTAGGTTTGGATTCGATCGGATCGTCATCGGATCGGCATCCGATAATTTGAACTTGGAATTATTCCGTATTTTGGACTTGCGAGCAAGTTCTAATTGGATATTTGACCAATTTACGCTCCGATTCACCGATTTAGAGTCTAAGTGTTGGAAAATCATAACTTAGCGTGTTTCGGATATGAAATAGGTTTGGATTCGATCCGATCATCATCAGATCGGCATCCGATAATTCCAACTTAGAATTATTCCGTATTTCGGACTTGCGAGCGGGTTCTAATTGGATATTTGACCAATTTACGCTCCGATTCATCGATTTAGAGTCTAAGTGTTGGAAAATCATAACTTAGCATGTTTCGGATATGAAATAGGTTTGGATTCGATCCGATAGTCATTGGATTGGCATCCGATAATTCAAACTTGGAATTATTCCGTATTTAGGACTTGCGAGCGGGTTCTAATTGGATATTTGACCAATTTACGCTCCGATTCACCGATTTAGAGTCTAAGTGTTGGAAAATCATAAGTTAGCGTGTTTCGGATATGAAATAGGTTTGGATTCGATCGGATCGTCATCGGATCGGCATCCGATAATTCGAACTTGGAATTATTCCGTATTTCGGACTTGCGAGCGGATTCTAATTGGATATTTGACCAATTTACGCTCCGATTCACCGATTTAGAGTCTAAGTGTTGGAAAATCATAAGTTAGCGTGTTTCGGATATGAAATAGGTTTGGATTCGATCCGATCGTCATCGGATCGGCATCCGATAATTCGAAGTTGGAATTATTCCGTATTTCGGACTTGCGAGCGGTTTCTAATTGGATATTTGACCAATTTACACTCCGATTCACCGATTTAGAGTCTAAGTGTTGGAAAATCATAAGTTAGCGTGTTTCGGATATGAAATAGGTTTGGATTCGATCCGATCGTCATCGGATCGGCATCCGATAATTCGAACTTGGAATTATTCCGTATTTCGGACTTGCGAGCGGGTTCTAATTGGATATTTGACCAATTTACGCTCCGATTCACCGATTTAGACTCTAAGTGTTGGAAAATCATAAGTTAGCGTGTTTCGGATATGAAATAGGTTTGGATTCGATCCGATCGTCATCGGATCGGCATCCGATAATTCGAAGTTGGAATTATTCCGTATTTCGGACTTGCGAGCGAGTTCTAATTGGATATTTGACCAATTTACGCTCCGATTCACCGATTTAGAGTCTAAGTGTTGGAAAATCATAAGTTAGCGTGTTTCGGATATGAAATAGGTTTGGATTCGATCCGATTGTCATCGGATCGGCATCCGATAATTCGAAGTTGGAATTATTTCGTATTTCGGACTTGCGAGCGGGTTCTAATTGGATATTTGACCAATTTACGCTCCGATTCACCGATTTAGAGTCTAAGTGTTGGAAAATCATAAGTTAGCGTGTTTCGGATATGAAATAGGTTTGGATTCGATCCGATCGTCATCGGATCGGCATCCGATAATTCGAAGTTGGAATTATTCCGTATTTCGGACTTGCGAGCGGGTTCTAATTGGATATTTGACCAATTTACGCTCCGATTCACCGATTTAGAGTCTAAGTGTTGGAAAATCATAAGTTAGCGTGTTTCGGATATGAAATAGGTTTGGATTCGATCCGATCGTCATCGGATCGGCATCCGATAATTCCAACTTGGAATTATTCCGTATTTCGGACTTGCGAGCGGGTTCTAATTGTATATTTGACCAATTTACGCTCCGATTCACCGATTTAGAGTCTAAGTGTTGGAAAATCATAAGTTAGCGTATTTCGGATATAAAATAGGTTTTGATTCGATCCGATCGTCATCGGATCGGCATCCGATAATTCCAACTTGGAATTATTTCGTATTTCGGACTTGCGAGCGGGTTCTAATTGGATATTTGACCAATTTACGCTTCGATTCACCGATTTAGAGTCTAAGTGTTGGAAAATCATAAGTTAGCGTGTTTCGGATATGAAATAGGTTTGGATTCGATCCGATCGTCATCGGATCGGCATCCGATAATTCGAACTTGGAATTATTCCGTATTTCGGACTTGCGAGCGGGTTCTAATTGGATATTTGACCAATTTACGCTCCGATTCACCGATTTAGACTCTAAGTGTTGGAAAATCATAAGTTAGCGTGTTTCGGATATGAAATAGGTTTGGATTCTATCATTTAAAAGAAAAACAGAGGCTACATCATTACCATGAGAGAGAGAGAGAGACCATTTACGATCCGATTTACCGATTTTGAGTCTAAGTGTTGGAAAATCATAAGTGTGATAATATGATCTAAACTCAAATTAGTAAGATTCATATTTTTTGCTAATATTATAAAGATTAGTAAGTACCTGATCATGAGGATGAGCCACCGCTAGATCGGCTTATGAATTCATAAAATTTACGCTCTAGTTCCCTGCGAGCTTCTCTTTCCTCATCGAGGGCCTTCTTCTCTGCCTCAACCCTCTGCTCGAGGGCCTGCCTCTGCTCTCGCTCCGCCTCAATCCTCTGCTCGAGGGCCTGCCTCTGCTCTCGCTCCGCGTCTAGCACAGACTGCAGCTGAGTGATAGCACCGGTCTGGGTGTCCCGTGCCCTCGAGCACATACCCTCTCGTCCAAAGTAGAAGGAGGGCGTGACTCCAAGGCCCGTACAGAGGACACGGCCGTGCGTGGCAGGTCTCAGCACAGTATCCATCGCTGAGTCGACAGATACTGAGCTGGAGAGGAGCCGGCCTCGCCCGACGGGGTCACCAGAAGTCGCATCCTCTCCTATATAAAAACAACCAATGATATTCAATGATATTTTATGGCATATGTATAAGAATATATTAACAGTAATTTAATTACTTACCACTTGCGAGGCAACCCTGTCGTCCAGAAATGCCCCATCGATACGCCGCCTCTTAGAGGCCTCAAAAAGGTCAATCCTATTAGGCTCGTGGCCCAAGGACTGTGTCTGTTGGACATATAAAATAAATAGATGAGTTAATATAACATGTATAGAGCTTTAAATAATAACAATGTTTGTATCATTTACCAGCTGCTGGGCAAGCTGGGGCATGGAGGTCCTCCCCTTCACTGGAGCAGGTGTCGTTGAGGCACTTCTATTCTGCTTGCCTATAACAGATTTCGCCTGTGTCAATCGATTAAATTTTAAAACATCAATACAAATTTTTAGTATAACATTAAAACAAGTACGAATCAACAAAATTATAATTATACCTGAAAGCTAGGGGTGGCCCAGTGAGCGACCAAAAACTATAGAATGTGTAGCGGTGGCGCGTCTCTCGTCCCGGCCGTAGCCTGTACCTCCTCAGCCGGCTGGCCGACCAAGTAACCGTAGAGCTGGTAGAGCTCGTGACGGTAATCCCTGTACCGCTCACCCATCGTCTTCCACAAGTCCTCCCGATGGGTGTCGGTTTTCATGTTCTCCCATTTAAATTTTTCCTGTAAAATCAATTTAGAAACAAGTTATTTTATCAAATCAAATTATAAAGAAGTACGATATTATTCTAAAATGCTTTAATGAAACTAACGTACCAAAAACTGCTGATACATCCTCTCCTTATAGGATGCATCAATGTTCTTCCACCCCCTTAACCCCACAATCGGGGCATTCCTCTCCTCCCGTACTATCATGCCGACCCACGTGGCGGCGTCAGAAGCGTGCTCGCCCACAAAGGTCCTGCCGATCCACTGTAGGGACAGCGGCTCGCGTAAGGCCGACAAGCGCCAGGCCGTCGTCACGCCCCGGTCGCCTACGTGCCTGGTCGACCCTGCAAATAAAATATACATCAGTACTGAAGAAGTATTTACAACATGTATAAAACTTTAGATCTAAACATTACCTGTGGGCGTAGACGCTGTAACCGAGTGCTGAGCACTGCTCGAAGCTCCGGAGGCTGCGACCACAGCAGGAGCTGGTGTGGAGAGAGGAACATCACTACCAGATCCGGACGGCTCAGCCTCGGACCCTGGGGTGGCAGCCGGAGCGCTCCGAGCTACCCCACCCCTGCCTCTGCTTCTACGAACATATGACCGTGATGCCATCTGAAACAATTTAATTTACATATGAAACAGTAAGATTTACATATGAAACAATATGAAACAGTTTGATTTACATATGAAACAGTATGATTTACATATGAAACAATATGAAACAATATAAACCCGCTCGCAATATGAAACAATATGAAACAATATGAAACAGTTAGACTCTAAATCGGTTAATCGGATCGTAAATTGGTCAAATATCCAATTAGAACCCGCTCACAAGTCCGAAATACGGAATATACTTCCAAGTTCGAATTATCGGATGCCGATCCGATGACGATCGGATCGAATCCAAACCTATTTCATATCCGAAACACGCTAACTTATGATTTTCCAACACTTAGACTCTAAATCGGTGAATCGGAGCGTAAATTGGTCAAATATCCAATTAGAACCCGCTCGCAAGTCCGAAATACAGAATAATTCCAAGTTCGAATTATCGGATGCCGATCCGATGACGATCGGATCGAATCCAAACCTATTTCATATCCGAAACACGCTAAGTTATGATTTTCCAACACTTAGACTCTAAATCGGTGAATCGGAGCGTAAATTGGTCAAATATCCAATTAGAACCCGCTCGCAAGTCCGAAATACGGAATAATTCCAAGTTGGAATTGTTGGATGCCGATCCGATGACGATCGAATCGAATCCAAACCTATTTCATATCCGAAACACGCTAAGTTATGATTTTCCATTACTTAGACTCTAAATCGGTGAATCGGAGCGTAAATTGGTCAAATATCCAATTAGAACCCGCTCGCAAGTCCGAAATACGGAATAATTCCAACTTCGAATTATCGGATGCCGATCCGATAACGATCGGATCGAATCCAAACCTATTTCATATCCGAAACACGCTAACTTAATTATGATTTTCCAACACTTAGACTCTAAATCGGTGAATCGGAGTGTAAATTGGTCAAATATCCAATTACAACCCGCTCGCAAGTCCGAAATACGGAATAATTCCAACTTCGAATTATCGGATGCCGATCCGATGACGATCGGATCGAATCCAAACCTATTTTATATCCGAAACACGCTAACTTATGATTTTCCAACACTCAGACTCTAAATCGGTGAATCGGAGCGTAAATTGGTCAAATATCCAATTAGAACCCGCTCGCAAGTCCGAAATACAGAATAATTCCAACTTCGAATTATCGGATGCCGATCCGATGACGATCGGATCGAATCCAAACCTATTTCATATCCGAAACACGCTAACTTATGATTTTCCAACTCTTAGACTCTAAATCGGTGAATCGATCGGATCGTAAATCGGTGAAACGGTATGATTTACATATGAAACGGTATGATTTACATATGAATCGGTGAAACGGTATGATTTACATATGAAACAATATGATATACATATGAAACAATTTGATTTATATATGAAACAATTTGATTTAAATATGAAATAATTTGATTTACATACGGTCTAGTCATTTTCTGTCTCATCTCTGTCACTCTCATCGCTTCCCTCTTCTATTATTTGATCTGCATTCGCTGTCCAGTTTATATTGTCGACATCTTCATTTTCGTCGTGCACTGCGTCGACAATGATTATCTCATCATTCTGGTATGCATCCAAATCATCATCGATGACCCCCGCATCCTTGTTTCCCATGTCATAAAAATCTGTGGGTGGTGACCTGACTACAATTTGCCAACCTGGAGAGGTATTATCCGGTGCATAAAATATCTGTTGCGCTTGAGAGGCAAGAATGAATGGATCTTCATATTGGGTATTCAATCTCTTGCCAGTGTTGATGCTGATAAAACCGTATTTATCGACATTATAACCAGTCCCGCGATTATTAACATCATACCAATCGCATTTGAATAATACGATCCGATTTTGGCCAAGGAATTTAATCTCGAGAATCTCGTTGAGGACGCCGTAGAAGTCGATTTTTTTTAATTCTTCTTGCTCACCGTTGACGACAACCCCACTATTTTGGGTTCTTCGTGATTTTTTACTATCTTTCGTCCGAAATCTATAACCGTTCACGATATAACCATCGTACGATATTGCGTCTTGTAAAGGACTACAAGATAAGCGCCAGAGATCCTCATTCATCAGCGGATCGTGGTTGTCGTGCAGCTCCTGTGCCTATAATAACCACATGACATTTATGATATGAACACATAATTATTGTTCGGTAATGGATGTCAATGAAATTCAGTAATGATGTGAATACTTACGTGTTTCTCGAACCACGATGGGAATTCACGATCATGAATTTGGGGAGCATTTCGAGTACCCCGATTATTAATGATGGCTTTATGCTTCCTGTTTTACCGGTTATGAATTAGATTATAATTAGCACATATACTTAATGAATGGACTGAAAGAATGAGTAAATGATCGTAAAATGCTTACTCAATGAATGGCCACACTTCATCACATTGGCGCAACACATACATATGTGCCTGTTGAATCTCATCTACAGACAATCGACGGGTTTTGCCTCCTCCTACAGGTCTACCCATTTCGGCAAATATAGACAGACCCCCATCGAAGTCTATTGGACCACCGTCATAGTTCCGCTCAAGTTGATTGAATCGCGTGTCTATACCATGTAGGTATCTTGAGCAGAATGTTAGACATTCTTCTGCTAGGTATCCTTCAGCAATTGATCCCTCCGGATGACTTTTATTATGAACATATGATTTCAACGTTCGCAAGTACCTAATTTGAGAAAAAAATATTTGGATGAATATATCAAGAACGATCAAATACATTGTGCGAATGAGACGAGACGATTACCTCTCGATAAAATACATCCACCGGTAATGAACTGGGCCGCCGAGTTTGGCCTCATTTGCCAAGTGAACGGTCAAATGCACCATGATATCAAAGAAGGAAGGTGGAAATATCATCTCTAACTTGCACAATGTGAGCGCAATATCCCTCTCCATCTGTTCAAGTTGGTCCACTCTAAGTACCTTCGAGCACAACTGTCTGAAAAAAGTACTGAGCTCAATTAACGGACCGGACACCTGTTCGGTTAAATTCCCACGTATAGCAAGAGATAACAATCGCTGTATAAGAATATGACAATCGTGGCTCTTTAATCCAGACAACTTCCGGCCGTTCTCTTGCACGCATCGTGCGATATTCGAAGAATAACCGTCTGGCGTTTTCACAAACTGTAGGAATGCACATAAGGCTGCCTTTTGCTGTGAGCTCATGGTGTAGCATGCAACTGGCAACACATACTTATCCCCAATCTCTTGGGGATGAAGTGATTTTCGGATGCCCAACTCCTTAAGATCGAGACGAGATTTAAGATTATCCTTCGTCTTACCGTCGAGATTCAGCAGTGTTCCTATAATGTTGTCACACATATTTTTCTCGATATGCATGACATCCAAGTTATGCCGCAAGAGTAGGCTGCTCCAGTACGGTAGTTTAAAGAAAATACTCTTCTTCTTCCAGTTATACTCACGCGTAGAATCTTCATGCGTTCTCTTCTTTTTACCTTTTCCAAGTGCCACGGCATCAAGCTGATCCAATTCACACAAGACTTCTACCCCCGAAAGCTGCTCCGGGGCCTTTACAAGTTCCTTCTTGCTGTTGAAAGCTCTTTTGTTCTGCCTCCACTTATGGCCGTCAACAAGGAATCTTCGATGGCCCATATAACAGAACTTGCCTCCGTTCTTCAACCGTAATGAATCTGTCTCCTTATTGCATGTAGGGCACGCCAATTTTCCTTTAGTACTCCACCCGGATAAGTTGGCATATGCAGGAAAATTGTTGATGGTCCATAGAAGTGCCGCATGCATTCGAAAATTCTGACGCAACGAGGCATCATACGTATCGGCCCCAACTTCCCATAACTCGTTCAACTCCTCAATCAACGGCTGCAAGTAAACGTCAATATCATTACCAGGCGACCTGGGTCCGGGAATGAGCAAGGAGAGCATTGTGTATGGCTTTTTTAAGCACATCCAGGGAGGCAAATTGTTTGGAACTAGGACAACTAGCCAAATGTTGTACGACACACTCATATTCCCAAAGGGATTGAAGCCATCGCTAGCAAGCCCTAACCTGACGTTACGAACTTCACATGCGAATTCAGAATAGGTATGATCAAAATCTTTCCACGTCAGAGAGTCGGCCGGATGTCTCATAATTCCGTCATCTGTACGTTCTCGTGCATGCCACCTCATATGCTCAGCAGTCTTTGATGACATAAACAACCTCTGAAGCCTGTCCCTGAGCGGGAAGTATAGGAGAACCTTTGCAGATACATTTTTCTTCCTTCGACTGGTACTAGACTCGGCATCCGTCTCTTTATATCTTGTTGCTCCGTATATGTGGCATGACCGCGCATGTTCGTACTCTTTCCGGTACAACATACAATCGTTCACGCATGCATCAATTTTCTCATAACCCAGACCGAGATCTTTAATTGTCTTCTTCGCCTCGTAGAATGATTTCGGTACTGTCTCACCCATAGGAAAAGCCTCTTTCAGCAACTCTACCAACATATTAAATGACTTATTACTCCAACCATTGAGGCACTTCAAATGAAGAAGCTTTACAGTGAAAGAGAGTTTTGAAAACTTCTCACACCCCGGGTATAGAGATTGTTCGGCATCTTTAAGCAATCTGTAGAACTTGTCCGCTTCGATATTAGGCTGATCACCTGACGGTGTTTCCGTGCCTATTCCACCTTGCAAATCATGTATCATACCCTGCATGTCATCGTCATCGTCTGTATTAATATTATCATCAGCGATCACTGTGTTTGAAGTTTCACCGTGAGCTGCCATGGGGACTGCATCTAGCTCCTCACCGTGCGAGAACCAACGGGTATAGGTAATGTCAATGCCACGCATTACCAGATCAACCTCACATTCCTCTCGAACCTTCCTAATCACCCTTCCGCAGTCTATACAGGGACACACAATTTTTCCATCAAGCGGTGCAAGACGCTCAAATGCAAAATCCAGAAATTTCCTGACTCCTTCTCTGTACTCTTGGCTCATGCGATTCGAATTACGCATCCAACTCTTATCGATCGAAGACATCTTCGTCTATCTGGTTATACAACACCTGACATATAATTTCAAACAATGTTATAAGACTCCGCACAATTTCGGTTTCGGTTCCCGAGTAGGTAGAGAATTAAATAGATGGGGTAATACTGAAATTAACAAATAGAGGCAACATAATTTGAACCTAGGACCATGGTCCAAAACCTAAACCGACCATCCGATCCAATCCAAACCAACTTTAATTGAGTTGGATTGGATTCCAATCATAGTTCGGTTTGGATCGGATTGAAAATCCTCAAAACCGACCAAGATTGGATCGGTTTTGGTTTTGTCTAAATAGGTCGATTTCGAACCGATGCACACCCCTACTTTTAACGGGTTACTCACGATCAGATCATATTGGGGGGTAAAGTCAAATTTTAAAAATTTAGGGGAGTAACTCAAATTTCAACATAAAAGTGGGGGTGTGAGAAAATAAAAGGGAAAATTTTTTCATACCCCAAAAACCTGTAATTAACCCCCATTTCCATCAAACTTGAACACACCCCAATTTTTTTTTTTCATACCCCATTCCTGTTCCAAAAATACCCTTCCCCCTTACACCCCAGTTAAATGGCCCGCCCCAACTTGATTATACCCCAATCAAACACATACCCCCTTACATATACCCCAATTATATGCACTCTTGAATACACCTCACTCTTAAATAAACCCCATGCCGTTGGCGGTACTTGAAGGCACATGTAGGGCTGCAACTTGGGCGGGTCAACCCGAGCCCAACCCGAATTTGGGCGGGTTAACCCAAACCCACCCTGCACAACCCGATCAACCCGACGGGTTGGGCTTGGGCTGAGAAAATTCAAACAAACCTTGGGTTGGTTGGGGGTATAAAAGACGCTGAGTTAGAGCTTTGGGGTATGGGGTACAAAAGAAAAGGGCATTGTTGGTATTAAATGGTTGTTGAGTAAGTTAATGAGAAACGATAGGGAGATGGGGGCTAATTACAGATTTTTAGGGTATGCATAAAATTTTTCAAAGAAAAAAACCCTCTATAATTTGCTGTCCTACGGTGTAGAAATCTATATATTTCTTTGACCCGCTCTTCCAACGACTACATTTTTCATGTTGCTTTAAAGATACCAACGAGTTCGGATTTCCTCCAGTTGGTCGGCCCTCAGTCGGTGGGCCCGCCGTGCATCACAAAATCGAACCAAATCTTCAACGCTCTTCATTCTCCCAGCACGTGCTCGGTGCTCCGGCAGAAGTGAAGCCAGGTTGTGTATGATGCATGGAATTATAAAATGAGGTCCATGGACTTTATTTAATTTTTCTTATAATAAAAGGACAGGTCCAATGTTGGATTTTGTATTTTTTATATATTCAATGTATGAGTGTGAATCATACATCTACTTTATAATGGTAAGAAATAAAAAAAAAGAATGACTTAGTAAATAGTTTAAAACATGAGTTTCGTTTAAACCTAGGGACAGAGAACGAAAATGCCCCTCCATACATTTTAAATTTTTATTTGCATGCCTTCATCTCTAAACTAAACCTATAACCTAAAACCTAATCCGAATCCGAACCCTAAAACCTAATCCTAAACCTAGACCTAATCCGAATCCTAATCCTAAACCTAGACCTAATCCGAATCATAAAACCATGGGGATAAACCCTTTGTGGGTTGTATCCGAAGACATGGAAAGGGATGTTTTTATGTCAGCAACAGAAGCCCAAGCTCATGGCATTGTTGATCTTGTAGAGGTCGAAAATCAAAATACCGAGGATTTCGTGTAAATCAACAATGCCATTTCAAACCATAATTCGAATTTTCCACGATTTGATATTGACTAGAAATAATTCATAATCATCAATCATAAATCAGGTTAAGATCAATCTAAACCAACCCATTCTATATGCCAACTATTAAACAACTCCCACACATCAATGTTCACCCACACATCATCATTTAGTTTGGGGAGAGAGGGAGGAGGAGGAGGAGGAGCTCACCGGGGGGAGGAGGAGGAGGAGGATCTCACCGGCCGGAGCCCACGAGGAGGAGGAGGAGCTTGCCGCCGGTCGATCGGTCGGCCGGAGGGACGCGACGCGAGGGAGGCCGGGGAGGGGGGGAGGGAGGCCGGGGAGGGGGGGAGGCCGGGGAGGGGGGGAGGGAGGCCGGGGAGGGGGGGAGATTGAGAGAGAGAGAGAGAGAGAGAGAGAGAGAGAGAGAGAGAGAGAGAGAGAGAGAGGGGGCGGGGAGGTTAGATCGAAACAATACAGAAGGGGGGGGGAACGCTGATTGCAATTTATTTGAGGGTTTTTACCGACGGACATTTTTACGTCCGTCGGTACATATAACCTTTTTACCGATGGAACTATATTATCCGTCGGTAAAAAGCGACGACGAAACTCAGGCTCCATTTTTTTCCAGAGGCTTGGTTTTACCCTGAGTTTCGTCGTGATATTTTTACCGACGGAGATATAATGACCGTCGGCATATACCGACGGAAAAATAAGTTCAGTCGGTACAAATCACCGACGAAACTCAGGGTTCCATTTTTTCCAGAGGCTCGGTTTTCACCCTGAGTTTCGTCGGGACAATTTTACCGACGGATTTTTATCTACCGTCGGTATCCTACCGACGGCCATAAAATTACCGTCGGTATAATTAGTTATACCGACGGATATATAACCTCCGTCGGTAAAACTCTCCGACGAAACTCAGGGTCATATTTTTTTCCAGAGGCTCGATTTTTACCCTGAGTTTCGTCGTGACATTTTACCGACGGTATGTATGTCGCCGTCGGTATAAATTATATTACCGACGGGACATATATGTATCGTCGGTATAAATAGTTTTACCGACGAAATATATTTGACCGTCGGTAATAAATGTGCAGAAAAAAATTAAAAAATTGAAGTTATAATACCGACGGATATTATAGTCACCGTCGGTAAAAAGTGTATTATTACCGACGGTAATAAAAATGTCCGTCGGTAAAGACCCTCTTTCTTGTAGTGAGTCGATCAGCTTAGCAACTTTGTCATTCAAAGGTTTATAGAGAAACTTATTTATTTTGCTACTGGCGAGAGGTAACCCCAAATATTTCACCGAAAGAGTACCGATTCCAATACCAAATGCTGCAAACACGGTCTAAAAACTAGAACAAGATTTGGACAGAAAGGCAATACTCTTCTCTCTACTCAGTCTCAACCCAAAAACATCCCCAAATTTCTCTAGTGTGGCAGCAAGGTTCTTGACTTGTTCTTTATCTGGTTTGAGAAATAGCATAATATCATCGACAAATATCAAATGGGAGATATGAATGCTATTACCAATGTTGAAGCACTTCCAATCGCCTCGGGCTATCCCCCATTCAATTTCGAGGGATAGACATTCCATAACAATTGTGAAGAGATATGCTGATAACGGATCCCCTTGCCTTAAGCCTCTGTTAGATTTGATCCACCCTGTCGGTGCTCCATTAAGAAGAATAGAGAATGATGGAGAGCAAATGCAAGATCGCATCCATTTGATCCAGATGGAGTTGAATCCCATACATTTCATAGCATGAAGGAGAATCTCTCGATTGACTGAATCAAAAGCTTTGACAAGGTCCAATTTGAGACACACTCTCCTCGGACCTCCTTTCCTTTGAAATCCCTTAACTAACTCATGCGCCAGTAGAATATTATCTGTGATCCTTCTTCCTCTGATGAAAGCTGATTGATTAGGGGAAATGAGATCATCAAGCACCACTTGCAATCTGTTCGCTAGAATCTTGGCGATGACTTTATATATGCAATTGCAGAGCGAGATCGGACGAAAGTCTTTGAAGGAGCTGGCGTTCTTGATCTTCGGTATCAGCGTAATGAAAGTGTGATTCCAGGTGGAGACTAGTTGCCCTGTTCGAGAGAAGGAATTCACTGCTTGCCACATGTCTTTTTTGATAATGTGCCAATATTTCTTCAAGAAATGGAAATTAAAGCCATCGGGACCAGGGGATTTGTCCGGATTAGAGTTTTGAATGACTTTATCTAGCTCGATCCGTTGGAGAGGAGAACTGATCCAATCGGCAGCTTCAGGAGTAAGAATTTTTCTGAATACGATTCGATCAAAATTCGAGACCTGCGAAGAATTGACAAACAAGTTAGTGAAAAACTGATTCGCGTTATCGTTGATGCTTTGAATGTTCTGCGTCATGGTCCCGTCTTTCAACAGGATGGCGGAGATAGAGTTGTTACTGCATCGATTTTTGAAAGAGGAGAAAAAAAACTTGGAGTTCTTGTCTCCCCGAAGAAGCCAAGAAACTCTAGATTTCTGTCTCCAATTATTCTCTTCAAAGACCAGAAGGGAGTCGAGCTCTGCCACTGCTTGTTTCTCAGCTCTAGCTAGTTGAAGATCCAAAGGATTGCTTTGAATCTCTTCTTGAATCGCTAACAGCTTCGCCCTGCTATCCTCCACTGTATTAATCACGTTTTTATTCTTCTCTTTGAGCCATTCTTTGATCTTCATCTTCACATTTTTCAGTTTAGTTTGAACCTGGTAGGACGGATAACCAGGCGTTACAACCGCCCAAGCTCTAGAGACCACTTCCTCAAGTTCTCCATCCTCACTCCAATAATTAAAGAACTTAAAAGGTTTGGGACCCCAGTTGATCGCTTCGGACCAATGCAGAATGATTGGAGAATGATCACTTGTATTAGCAGCTAAGAATTCTGCCCACGCGTTGGGAAAGTTGATGGTCCATTCCGAATTAGCTACCACTCTATCAATTTTGCTCACAATACGGGCGGACGTATCTTGTCTGTTAGACCAAGTCCAGGCGTGTCCTTTGAAATTAATTTCCTTCAAATATGAGCAATGCAGGCAGTCATTGAATCTATCTAAGTCTGCAGACACAGGGGGCTTTCCTCCAATTTTCTCGTTAGCATATCTGATGGCATTAAAATCTCCTGCAACTACCCACGGCAAGGTAGAGATAGCATTGCTGGAAGCTAGACGTACAAGGTCAGCCCACAAGTTTCTTCTATTTCTTTCTTCATTGTAACCATACACAATTGTCATAATGCCCTTCAGTCCGTTGCTACATCTAACTGAACTTGTGATTTGTTGTTCTTTGATTTCCAGTATATCCACTTGCCACCAGCTAGGATCCCAACACAACAGAATTCGATGTTTCACTAATCCTCCTCCATTACCTCTTATTTCCCACCCTTTTGGAAGTCTCTTCTTGAGTTTCTCCAAGTTCTTGTTAGATAGCTTTGCTTCTACTAGTCCACTCAACCTAACCTTATGATCTTTCCAGTAATCTGTAATGGTTTTGATTCGCCTCTTTTCCCTGACATTCCATACAAGTGTATTCATGATTTACAGTTGATTTAGAGAAGCTGTTGTTGCGCCTGCATCGCAGAGATCTGCCACTAACTGGAGTGGCTTTATCTACCTTGTCTGAAGTTGTACTTACTCTTTTGCTAGATTTCTTTTCCTTCTCATGTGTCATTTTTTCATCCCACTCTCTGTTCAGCACTGCAATGCTTGATGGAATATGAGAGAAGATGTCTTTAGCTTGATCGAGATCGATCTCTTCTTTGTCATTCGAACTTGCAGTTGGAGAGGAGCCGTAAATATCCTTCCCTCCCTCCACTGGATCGGTCTGTGGGGTGATAGTCTGATCCTCAACATAGAGCTCATCTACTACTTCTACTCCTTCTATGCGATTATCAGGATATGCATCAGGTCTTCCTTCTCTTGCACTAATATGTTCCTCCGCTCTTATTACACCTTCAGAAGCATCAGTCTTGCCATCTAATTTGCTTTGTTTACCCTGTTTAGAGACTACTCTGATTTCATCCTCTCTTATAACTCCATCCTCCATCTCTCTGTCACTAACCGCTGCTTCCCCGGAACTCTGTTCCCACACCTCCATCTGATTGACAGCCACTGGGTCTACTCTTAACAATGCAGATCTGTCTTCTGCTCCCTCTTCACTCTGCTTCAGAACTTCATTGCCGTCATTCTCTTCAATAATTACTCCCTCTTCACATGAACTTGAGACATTACTGCCCACATCCAGCTCTTCATCAACTTTCCTCAGTAGGGAGTAACGATTGACTGAATCAGAATTACCTTGCTTCAGCTGCTCTTTCCCTTTGTCTTTATAGCGTCTGCCAACCTGAACCCAGTCTTGGACATCATATTTGTGCTTTTCTCCCATTGGCTGAGATATAGCTGGGGGCATAGGGTGTCCACTACAGGTTTCCTTAGAGATAACTGGCCTCCATCCATATATTTTCCTATTGTTTTGACCTACAGGTGAGTCATTCCCCATCTTTTTCCAATTGCCACCAAACTTGGGATGCTTAACACAATTTCCTTCGCCATGATCAAAGGACTTACAAGCTCGACATCTGTGAGGTATCCAATCGTATATAACCGATTGGAGAGAAAGAAGATTATCTTGATTGTCACGAGCTTCAACCTCTTTAGGTAGGGAATCTTCCACACTAATTTCCACACAAAAACACACATAATTTACCCGAGATTGGGCTGCTGTAGCTTGGTCCATGTACAGTGGAACTCCTATGATGCTCCCCATTCTGCTTAGAAGTTCTTCAGACCATAGATCCACTAGTAGGTTTGGGAAACGAACCCAAATAGGAACCATGGTTAGGAGATCTCATTCACAGTTCATGCCCTTCGCCCATTTTTTCAAAACAAGAGGTCTACCTTCAAGATGCCACGGTCCTCCCTCTAAGGCTTTGTTATAATCTTCTTCAAGCCCAAACTTAAACATGAAGATACCGTTTTCCCGAGAGAACAGCTCTAAGCTCCCAATCGGCTTCCATATCTTCAACAACATTTCCTTCAAATGTAAGTAGTAAGGTCGTCGTCCCAGCACATACCCAACCAGTGTCATCTCCCATTTTTTTTGATTTTTTTCCACTTCCTCCACTGGACAAATTGCCACTTTCTTGGT
Source organism: Chamaelirium japonicum (assembly GCA_947650365.1). NCBI lineage: Eukaryota > Viridiplantae > Streptophyta > Magnoliopsida > Liliales > Melanthiaceae > Chamaelirium > Chamaelirium japonicum. Next base: position 85,415,595 of record OX393549.1, read on the forward strand.
CCCTAACAGTGATGGGGCAATGTACCTTAGTTTAGTGCTTCGCTGGGTAGGGATAGGAGCTCCTGCCATAGCTTTCCACGCATTTTTAGCTCCCACTCCATCACCCAAACTGGAATCTTTAATAGCATTCCTGGAATTCAAACTACACGCCTCATGTGCACTCCCATCAAGAATCTCAGCCGGGTCATCCAAATCCTTCCTCCTCTTTCTTATTCCCTGATTGAGAGTAGCATTTTGTAGATTGGGGAACTCATCGAGACACTCCAACGAGATGGGAGTAGGGCCCCTAACTGTTGGTCCTGATTGTGTCCAATTGGTATGCATAGGCTATCCGTCGAATACCTACCCTGCACTCTGGCAGCCCCATGAAGACTTCCCTCCTCTACTGCAACAATGAAATCTGTCATGATCGGGGCTCCCGGTGGAGCATATTCTTGCTGAAGCTCTGGATCATTTGGAAGATTCACAAACACTTCCCGATTAACACCCTTTGCGCCAATGTTCCCTAAGCCATCCTTTGATCCCGCCAAGACAGAGAACGGGGATGATGGATGCGATGGGCCAACCCCACAGCCATGACTACCCTCGCCTTCCTCGGTCCTAGCCTTTGATGAAAGATTAGCAGCAGCACCAAGACCACCCGCCATTTGCGCTACTACCGAATCCGAGAGGAGCTGCCCCCTTGGTCGGGAACCATCCTCTCCACGATCTAGAGGTGGATCCGGACCTTGGGGGGGCTCCTTCGCCCCCATCCCGCTCTCTCTCTCTCTCTCTCTCTCTCTGCTATAGAGGATGGAAGCTCTCTCTCTCTCTCTCTCTCTCTCTCTCTCTCTCTCTCTCTGCTATAGAGGATGGAAGCTCTCTCGAGTTACATAGGAATAACTACCGAATATATGTCAATCAATTATGTCTATTTCAGGCGAATATATAGATAGTTTATGTAATATCCGCCCAAAACACACAAGATATTGTCCGCTTCGCACGTGCCCGTACGGGGACTTTCCATGGGGTCACCCATCCTAGTACTACTCTCGTCCGAGCACGCTTAACTAAGGAGTTCTTGCAAAATCTATAGCGATGCATGGTTTTAAACACATATTCTATGTTTGGGAAGAGAAATTATATAAGTAACTCATGATCTCCTTCTTTCCAGGCGATGTGGGGCTAACTCGTGGTCTTGGACAGCTCACCTCATCTCATACATCTTGGTATCACAGCTTCAGAAGTCTTGGCTATTGGCTCTTGGACCTTGGTCGTCACAATCCACCGCCCTTAAGGGCTCTCGTTCACGTGTAGGGTTAGACTCCTCCCATCGCGAGGAGAATCGGCTCTGATACCATTTTATAACATCCGCACCAAACACATAAGATATTGTCCACTTTGAACGTGCCCGTATGAGGACTTCCTAGGAGGTCACCCATCCTAGTACTACTCTCGTCTGAGCACGCTTAACTACAAAGTTCTTATGGAATCTGTAGCGACGCACGGTTTTAAAACACGTTTTCTATGCTTGGGAGGGGAAGTTATATAAGTAGCTCATGATCTCCTTCCCTCAAGGCGATGTGGGACTAACTCGTGGTCTTAGGCACCTCACCTCACCTCATTCATCTTGGCATCACAGCCTCAGGAGTCTTGATCGTCATAGTTTGTGTGTGTTAGTGATAGTGTATAGCATTGAGATACAGATACCCGTAGATACCTGTATAGGATACCCTTTTGTTCTTTCCCTTGTATCTTCATATATATTTGGCCCTTGGCCTAATGAGAAGGGCTCATCCATTCTCCCAAAACCCTAGCCTCTCTCTCTCTCTCTTTTCCTCTCCTTCCTCTCCATGCTAGGGATTGTTACATGGTATCAGAGCACATGATCCCGAGGTTCTTCGGCGAGATCTGACCCTTCGACGAGATCCGCAGATCTCGTGCTCAGATCCGGCCGATCCGGCTCAGATCCGACTGCATCAGATCTGCCCTCTTGCGCCATCAGATCTGCCCTCGGACTGCTTCTTCTCCTCATCGGACCGTCATATCGGATTGGTTCTTCTCCTCATCGGACTGCATCAGATCTGTTCTGCTCTGCTCCGGCCAGCGATACCAGATCCGTCCTGGCACTGCTCCGGCCAGCGATGCCTTCAGATCTCTGAACTGCTCCGGCCAGCAATACCAGATCCGTCCCTGCTCTGCTCCGGCTAGCGATACCAGATCCGTTCCGGCCAGACCTCAGCTTCGAGATCTGAGATCTGACCTCTGCTCCGGCCAGCGATACCAGATCCGTTCCGGCCAGCAATACCAGATCCGTCCCTGCTCTACTCCGGCCAGTGATACCAGATCCGTTCCGGCCATACATGATCCCGAGGTTCTCCGGCCAGCGACCTCAGCTCCGAGATCTGACCTTAGATCTGCCCTCTTGCGCCATCTGATCTTAGAGGCCCTCTCCAACCAGCAACTTCAGATCTAAAGGTAGATCTGGAGGCATCGTCGAGCTCCTCACAAGATCCGACCGGTGATCCTCCCTTGCGTGAGCAGCCCTGCACCAGATCCGAAGTCAGATCTGAAGGCAGATCGCGGATCTGTTTGAGTTCCTCCGGCCTCCGACATGAGCAAATTTTCTCCCTTACGTGAGCAGCACTTGGACTCCTTCCCTCAAGATCTGAGCAGATCTGAGCCTTAAGATCAGCACCTCCGGCACTCGTGAGATCAACTTCGACCTCCGGCCTCCGAGTGAACTGCCATGGCCGACTCCTCCTCTGTCGATGCTCCTCCTCCCGGGCCACCACACTCCGAGAGCCTCCCGTTCGAGTATACCCGCGACTTCCTGCCGAGCTCGACGGATTTCCCTCTCGCCTCCTCCGCCGACTGGGAAGCATGGGCAGCAACCGTTCAGACCACCCTTCTCGGACGTGGCCTTCTTGGACTACTCGACGGTACCACCACGGCACCGAGTCAGGCTTTCCCCACCGCTCTTCAAGCGTGGCATCTTCGTGATGCACGGGTCGCCGCCTACCTTGTCGCTTCGGTCGATCGGACGATGCGTGCCGACCTCGTCGCTCTTGGAGCATCTGCAGCTATATGGTGCTCCTTAGTTAAGCGTTTCGTGGAGTCTAGCGGCGCCCGCGAGTATGCCCTTCTCTCCCAGGTCCAGTCGGAACAGCAGGGTGATCGTACGATCCAGCAATTCCATGCGCAGATGCGTGGTTACTGGCGGGAGCTTCAGTCACTGGTGCCTCCCGTCCCTCCCGAGTGCCGTGCCGCCCACCAAACCTTCTGGGAGCGCCGTCAGCTTTACCAGTTCCTGATGGCCCTTCGACCGAAGTTTGGCTCACTTGCTGGCGCCCTGATCCACCGAGACCCACTTCCACGCTTGGATGCTGCCATTACTGAGTTCGTCGCCGAAGAGACCAGGCTGCGCACCATAGCCACCAGGGCTCCTCCGCCCCCCTCCAGCCATACGGGCGTCCTTGATGCAGCTCCAGCTGTCTCTCTTACTTCTGGTCGTGATCGGTTTGTGTGCACTCACTGCCACAAATCAGGCCATGTCGTCGCCACATGTTGGAAGCTGCATCCCGAGAAGAGGCAGGGACCCCGAGGACGTGGTCGCCCCGTTAGCTCTACTGCTGCTGCCGCTACTGCTCCGTCCTCTCCTCGCACGATTCCATCTCCCCGAGGTTCCTTGGACGCCCCTGACACTACTCAGCTCCTTCAGCAGCAGCTTGCACAGCTCCAGTTCCGCGTAGACCAACAGGCGAGCTTCAGCTCCGTCGAGGCTTCCAGCGCCTCCAGTTCCTCTGCTCACTTAACCACCCCCGGTACCTTCGCAACTTGGATTCTGGACTCTGGGGCCTCCCATCACATGACTTCCAATGCTTCCTTGCTTACCGACTGCCGACCAGCACCGCACATCCCATCGATACACATTGCAGATGGCTCTTCTTTAGCCATCTCACAGTGTGGATCGATTACCACCACTACAGAACCGAGCGGTCGTCTCTCTTTATCCAATGTGTTGCATGTACCCCAGCTTCGCATGCAGCTCATCTCCATTAGCAGTCTTTGTGACTCTGGCTGTGTTGTGACTTTCTCCCCTTCTTCTTGTGTTGTGCAGGATCCACGTACCGGACGGGTGATTGGCGCTGGTCGTAGGTCAGGCGGACTGTACCACCTTGAGCATCTCCACCTTTCACCCATTCCACCTTTTGGCGTTTGTAGTTTAGTTTCTTCCGATGCCGACCTGTGGCACCGAAGACTAGGCTATATTTCTGAGTCTCGCCTTAAGAGCTTACTCCAGACTGGAGCTCTAGGTCGTTTCTCTTTCTCTTCTTTATCTACATGTACCGGTTGTAAGTTTGCCAAAGCTACAGCCTTACCTTTTCCTTCTAGTATCTCTCAGAGTTCTGCTCCCTTTGACTTAGTACACTCTGATATCTGGGGCCCTGCATGTAACATCCGCCCCAAACATACAAGATTTTGTCCGCTTTGCCCGTGCCCACACGAGAACTTCTCAGGGTGGTCACCCATCCTAGTACTACTCTCGCCCGAGCACGCTTAACTACGGAGTTCTTACGAATTCCATAGCGACGCACGGCTTTAAAACGCGTCTTGGCAGGAAAGGTGGTGAGCCCCCAAACACAAGATATTGTCCTCTATTGGTCTCTTGGGTACTCGAACCCTCAACCTCAAGGTTTTGCACTAGCATGGTTACCATCGAACCACCTAGAACGCGTCTTCTATGTTTGGGAGGGGAAATTATATAAGTAGCTCAGGATCTCCTTCTCTCCAGACGATGTGGGGCTAACTCATGGCCTTGTACACCTCACCTCACCTCACCTCACCTCATCCATCTTGGCATTCCCGCCTCAGGAGTCTTGGCTCTTGGCTATTGGCCTATTGGATCTTGGTCGTCACAATCCACCCCTCTTAGGGCTACACGTCCCCGTGTAGGGTTAGACCCCCCATAGCGAGGAGAACCGGCTCTGATACCATTTGTAACATCCGCCCCAAACACACAAGATATTGTCCGCTTTGCCCATGCTTACACGAGAACTTCCCAGGATGGGTGACTACCCTGGGAAGTTCTCGTGTGAGCATGGGCAAAGCGGACAATATCTTGTGTGTTTGGGGTGGATGTTACACTGCACCTCTTCCTTCGATGTGTGGCTATCGCTACTATATCTCTTTCATCGATGACTTCAGCCGATACACTTGGGTTTACCTTCTTCAGCACCGCTCTGAGGTTCCTCAGGTCTACCAGATTTTTACCTCGATGGTCCACACACAGTTCGGTTGTCGCATTAAGACCTTTCGGTCTGATTGCGCCCTCGAGTATCTCTCTACTGCTATGCGGGCACTTCTTCAGTCTCATGGGACCTTATTCCAGCACTCCTGTCCTCACACACACGAGCAAAACGGAGTAGCCGAGCGGAAGCACCATCATATCCTTGAGACGATGCGTGCTCTTCTTCTCTCTGCTTCCGTTCCACGCACTTTCTGGGCTGAGGCTGTCTTGACCTTCGTCAACCTCATCAACATCACCCCTTCGTCTGTTCTCCCGGGTAGTGCCTCTCCCCACGAGCGTCTTTTCTCTTCCCCTCCCGATTACAGTTTGCTTTGTACCTTTGGATGCACCTGTTTCGTTCTTCTTCCGCCCCATGAGCGCACGAAGTTGTCCGAACGTGCAGTCAAATGCATCCTCCTAGGAATTAGCACCGAGTACAAGGGTTATCGTTGCTATGACCCCTTGACTCGTCGTCTTCGCATCTCTAGACACGTCTCCTTCGTCGAGGATGCCCCTTATTACTCCTCTGCAGCTCAGGACCTCACCTTCTTGGAGACTCCTCCCACTCTGTCTCCGACTCTCGAGCCTCTTCTATCACCCCTCTCACCTAGCTCTACTTCTCCCCCTGTTTCTAGTGATTCTTCCACGGAGTCTTCCTTTGTCCCCTCCTCTCCTCCGTCACCGGTTGCTTCTGTAGATCTTCCTCATACTCCCAATGCCTCTGGTACTCCGCCTGCTACGCCCAGTCCGACGCCGCCGATCGTGGATCCTCACCCGCCACCCCGCTACCCTCAGCGCGAGCACCACCCACCTGATCGCTTCAGCTTTAGCTCTGGCCCACCTGACCGTTTTGGCTTTGCCACGGTCACCTCCTACTCGCCTCAGTTTACAGCCTTTCTTGCAGCCCTTCACACAGACCAGGAGCCTCGGTCGTACCAGGAGGCCGTCTAGTCCCCTCAGTGGCGACAGGCTATGAGCGAGGAATTTCAGGCATTTCAGCAGACTCAGACTTGGGATATCGTTCCCCTTCCTGTTGGTATTGAGCCTGTCAGTTGCCGGTGGGTCTACAAGGTCAAGCGGCGGCCTGATGGTTCCATCGAGCGGCACAAGGCTCGTTTGGTGGCTCGTGGCTTCACTCAGGCTTACGGCATAGACTACGAGGAGACTTTAGCACCTGTAGCTCAGATGACCTCCATTCATGCACTTCTGGCAGTTGCAGCAGTCCGTCGATGGCCTCTTTTCCAGATGGACGTGAAGAATGCCTTTCTCTATGGTGATCTTTCAGAGGTCGTCTACATGCAGCCACCCCCTGGTTTGCATACTCCTCCCCAGCATGTTTGTCGCCTCCGTCGAGCTATCTACGGGCTCAAGCAAGCCTCTCGAGCTTGGTTTGAGTGCTTCCGGCGAGCCGTCACCGAGATCGGCTACATTGAGAGCTCGCAGGACCACTCACTTTTTGTACGGTCATCTCCTCAGGGCAGGGCAATTCTCCTATTATACGTCGATGACATGATCATCACAGGTGATGACTCAGCTGCCATCACTTTCCTTCAGCAGCATCTTCGGCGCCGGTTCCAGATGAAGGATTTAGGTCCTCTTCGGTACTTCCTAGGGCTAGAGATCGCCCAAAGTGAGCGAGGGATTCTGCTATCTCAGCAGAAGTACACAGCCGACATCCTCAGTCGAGCTGTACTTTCCGATGATCGCTCCGTTGTCACCCCTCTCGAGCTTCACGTGAAGCTTCGTCCCACCGATGGTGAGCCTCTCTCAGATCCTACTCGGTACCGACAGATCGTTGGCCAGTTGGTTTATCTCTGCATCACCAGGCCCGACATTGCTCATGCCGTTAGCATCATCAGCCAGTTTGTCGAAGCCCCTCGCTCTGCTCACTATGCTACCCTTCTTCGGCTTCTTCGTTATCTCCGAGGCACCATCACTCGGTCGCTCCTCCTATCATCGACTTCTCCTCTGGTACTGCGTGCCTACTCGGATGCCGACTGGGCTGGTGATCCGACCACTCGTCGATCGACTACCGGCTATTGCCTATTTCTTGGAGATTCTCTTATCTCATGGCGCAGCAAGAAGCAGAGCGTTGTCTCTCTCTCCAGTACTGAAGCAGAGTTTCGCGCCATGGCCTCTACTACCAAAGAGATCGTTCACTTGCGACGACTTCTCGGAGATCTAGGGGTTCAGATATCTGAACCTACAGCCCTTCACTGTGACAATCGGAGTGCTATACAGATTGTCACCAACCCGGTCTTTCACGAGAGGACGAAACACATCGAGCTCGATTGCTACTACTCTCGCCAGGAGTATGAAGCCGGGACCATCTCTCTCACTTTTGTTTCCTCCGGAGAACAGATTGCCGACTTCTTCACGAAGTCACATCCTGCTCCACGCTTTCAGTTTTTGCTTAGCAAACTCATGGTGCATGACCCACCTTGAGTTTGAGGGGGGCTATTAGTGATAGTGTATAGCATTGAGATACAGATACCCGTAGATACCTGTATAGGATACCCTTTTGTTCTTTCCCTTGTATCTTCATATATATTTGGCCCTTGGCCTAATGAGAAGGGCTCATCCATTCTCCCAAAACCCTAGCCTCTCTCTCTCTCTATCTCTTTTCCTCTCCTTCCTCGCCATGCTAGGGATTGTAACAGTGTGGCTTGCATTGAATGCTAGAAAATGCATGTCGACCGTAGGAATTATAGGTCCTCGAGGAAAACATGAAGCCGCCTTGAATGTATCTCACTAACTCCAACTGGACAAAATCAAAGTAAAGACGGTGATCACTAGAAAATGAGATTTTAGGATTCAACCGAATGAGTTGTACTGGAAGTGACAGTCAGGATGATCCTGGATAACTTCACAGACACTGGAATAAAGAAGGGATCAAGTGCAACATAGTAAAATACATCGTGGCCGGAAGGCAGAACCGGATCGAGACACATCATTGTTCCTTGCATTGGCCTCACATTGAGGTCCTATTAGTATTCCTATAAGATGGGAGGAATAATAAAATCTAACAAAAACAACCCCCCCCACACACACACCAAATCCCTGCTCCCCTCCCTTTATTTCAACGTCAGTGGTGGACGTAGCTACAGTCGCAAAACGGGGGCCCATCCATCTCCCCACATGGGCTGTGTTTTTCCTGTGGTAGGCAGCAGGCCATGGAGGCCTGCAGTGGGCCCAGCTGGATTTGGACGTGGGCGACGCTGGTGGGCCCCCACCTTCCGCCATCCATTACACACAGTCTTGTAGTGGCGTGACATGTTTCCTGGCTTGGTTTGGTGGGGGCGAAAGAGGGAAGGACAGCACTCACTAAAGGAAAAGGCGTGTGCTTTTTCTTTCTTTTTGTCCACTCGCCTTTCTTTGGGATCATGATGCATAATGTCACAGTGGCTTCGTATGGTTCTGTAGAATCTAAGTGATAGGCCCCCTTATGGGGTGCAAGTTGGGGGGGAGCCAATCCGAGCTCAAAGGAAATCATTTCGGTTCGATTCGGCTCGGTTTTCGAAAAGATATGGTCCGGGTCCGATCTGACTAGATCTATTAAGTTACCATTTCACCCAAAAGCTTAAGCCTTGCTGATACCGTGTTTTAGGGTTACCGATTCATCCAAAAAGCTGGGATTGTTGCGGAACGGAACTACGATGTGTATCAAGTTAACGTTGGGGGGAGCCAATCCGAGCTCAAGGGATATCGGTTCGGTTCGGTTCCGTTTTTAGAAAGATATGGTCCGGTTCTGATCTGGCTAGATCTATTAAGTTACCATTTCATTCAAAAGCTTAAGTTTTACTGATTCAATGATCGGTATATCATATCATCCGAAAAGCTGAGATTGTTACGGAACGGGCCAACGATGCGTATCAAGTTAACCGGTTAACCGATTCGGTTCTAGGTCAAGGGTTGAGTTCACATGAATCAACACGAGAATCCGAAAAGGATGACGAGGAATTCATGAGTGTTTGATTATTTCTTGATAGGTGTATGGTCGTGTGGTAGCAACTTTAGATTAAGAGAGAATTTTTCTTTTTCTTTTTCTTGAATAACAAGAAGACAGACTTGTCCGATTAGAGCGGCGCATGCAATTGCCATTGCACCAGGGGTGACCACGGTTCAAAGCCTGCCAACAACAGGAGTGTAAAGACTTGTTTTCCTTCTCAAAGACTGAGCCCTAGTTGTTTCTGCTTACAGTAGCACCACATTATTTATCTGCCACACGACAAAGACAAACCTAATGTTCGGCCCTACGACGGCGTCTCGGGTGAAAAACAACAGAACAACAAATTTATTTCTTAAGCAGTACTACATTAGAGAGCAGTTTGGAGTCAACATGGTAACAACTCAAGGGGTGAAGTAGGTGAGGGAATGGAGATGTAGACATCAGTACTACCATGACTCCAATGATTTTGTTTTACAATGAACGGGGGGCTTTTTAAGTGGTCCCCTGAGAAAAAAAATACAAAGACGATTACATACTACACGGAGGCAACCCGAGAGGTCTGTGGGAATATCCACACTCCACTCGACCAAAGAACATTGAATACACCCAATCACCTCATCGATCGAGCGGCGTTAGTTGGATAAGACTCTACGCTGCGCTCTCTCCACATGTGCCAAACCACAGCAAGTACCATAACATCTCACTCTCCTCGTTGTCCCCGTAAATGACGGTGGTCTCCCTCGCACACATGTCGCTGCATGAATTAACAAGCCTCCAATGGCTAGAGAAGTAGTTAGTTGAAAGGATGTTGAGAGGAGTAGTACTATCATGACTCATGAGTCCAATCATTAATTCCTCATCTGACTCCTAAAATCAACCGACGCTAAAGGTTGGTATTACCCTATTAAGCTTATTGAGCCAGCCGTGGGATCATGCCATTGGAATTAAAAAAATCATCTTCCAATTAAGAATTTTAGGAATATATAGGGATCAGATTCTCATAAAGGCTGAGTTCTTTTCAAAAGAATTGAAATTTCAAGAAATAAGAAACTAATTTATTTTACCGCGGAAGCAGAAGTACCAACATAAATAGGACGAATTGCAAAGACAAGGCAACCACACATTTACAAATAATAGAAAGCAAAGAATAGAGAAGCCACATCACAAGTATGAGACATCGGTTTACGTAAAAAATCTAAATTAAAAAAACCACGAGTAAAAACGATCGAAATTCACTATGAAGCTGAGGATCAACAGATCGTTGCCTCAACGAGAAAATTCTATTAGCCTTAGGGTTTCTCCTCCTCTCTAGAAACTTGTCGAAAACTTACATATTACTCTCAGCCCCCAAAACATCCTTTTTATATATAAAGGGTTATACGATTTTAGAAAAATTATAGAAATACGCCTCAAAAAAAATTTCTCTAGGGTGCTGCCCACAAACCTTAGCATGGGGTGCACTTTTCACGCTTCATTGGCTGAGTGCAGTTGGTGTTGGGTTTTGGTTTGCAAAAGCCAATCCCAGGAATGGTTGTGCGCAAGACTTTGGCAGGTCGTGCACACGACTTCGGCTAAGGTCGTGCGATTGGGTAAAAACGGCAAAAAAAAACCAAGAAACAGGTTCTGAATAGGTCGTGTGCACGACTTGTCCAGATCGTGCACATAACCCGGGCTGGTAGCACGAATCTGTGTGGGCAGAAAAGTACAGGATGAGCTTTTTAGGATCAATTTACCAGGCCCCGAATATAAGCAAACAAGAGGTCCGTGAACAGTATGTAGGAGGCCATGATGACAAAGTCCGATCTGGGCCGTTCTCTATCAAAAATCTATCGATTCCTAACCTTTCAAATGTTCCATAATATGATGGATCCTTAACTAAATGGAATCCTCCTGGATCTCTATGGGTCCAAGAGCTCATTGATCCATTGGTTCAGAAAATGTTGGCCCCAGGGGCAATCTAAAATAATATGCTCATTTGTTTCCTCCTCCTAATGACAAAGGGAGTAGTTCTTGTCCACGTGAGGGAGGTGGGAGACAATTCTCTTCGAGATAGGGAAACAACCACGTAGCACCTGCTAGACAAACATCTGGGCCTTGGGGAGACAGTCATTATACTTCTTCCACAGATCTCTCCAGTTGACGTCTGTCTGGTTGGTCGAGGATGAGGTTTCGTTGAAGCTAGATAAAAGGGTCCGATAAGCTGACTTGATAGTGAAGCTACCGTTCGAGGATGGGGTCCACAACATGGTATCCAGGTTTGGGGAAATGGCAAGGTGAATCTTGGGGATGGCTGAAATCTCGATTTGATGAAGCCCCAAGCTAACAAGTTGATCTATCTTCCAAGACCTAGTAACGGGGCCAATGAGATACACCACATTGCGGTCACGGCCTCCTCTAGCCATGGGAGATCTGATACCCATTGATCGCCAAACACTTTAATTGATAAACCATCTCCCACTCTCCAACAGATGAAAAGGTCTTTGGCTAATGCAAGCTCCTTCTCCTACACACATATAATACCAAAAAAATTTAAATACCAATTTTACCCTTATAGATAAAGTGTAACAATCATAGCAAAAGAGTAACAATCATTAAAGAGCAAAAAATCATTAGTTTTGGCTAACGTGGGCTCCTTCTACCGCGCACATGCAATAATAAAAAAATTTAAATGATAATTTTAATCCTACATATAAAGTGTAACAATCTTTACAAAAAAGTAACAATTGGTAAAGAGTAATAATCTGTTAGCAAAGAGTAACAATTTGATATGGTAAAATGCTTTAATTGTCAATTGATCGTAGCGGTATTTCTACTCATCTAGTCACAATATAATTATCTTTGTGATAAAAAAATACATTTAACTATGTTAAACCAAGTCGATTCTATCTAACACATAAAAAGTAACAATTATGTAAAAAAGAGTAACTATTTGGTCGATTGACAGAATATTTTTTTTTTTTTTGATGAAAATATACTGAAAAAAATTGTTTTGTGGTTTTAAAATTGACAATCTGGAGTGATTTCAATTGATTTTTATGCAAAAAATTGTTCATGTTAAGTTGATGGTAGAAAATATAAATTTAATGAACTTGGTCTGGTTGCAATTGTCCTTTTTTTCTATTTTGTTCGGCTGGATTTTGGGAGAGAGCTATTACAATACGGAACTTGTAGGAGGCCTTATTGCAAGTTGATACCTTTGTCAGGGAGCTATCACTATGTCCCCCTAATTTTTTTAAGGAATTAGGATTCCTTCATGCTTATCTAAAATAGGATTAAGGCGGACCCTTTCTGGTTGTTTATTTGATGAAGGAGAATATGATCCTAGTCTCTAAAACAACATTCAAAAAGCTTTACTTTGGTATTTGCACCCCCCCCCCCCCCCCCCGTTTTCTATTTAGGGTATAGAATTAGGGTTAGGGTTAGTGTTTACTATTTAGTGCATAGAAGTAGGGTTAGATTTAGGGTTTCACAACACGACAAAAACGTCTCAAAATTCTGAAACATTTTTGTCGTGTTGTGAAAGCGATTTAACTAGATGGTTAAATGAAATGGCATATGAGTTATTATATCGGATGTTTGATGATTAAACTTTAAACTATGGTCCTTTCTAAAGTTCTGACCGTCCTTAATGTAAATGAAACTTGAAAAAAAGGATGGATCCCAAAACCCCCCTGCAATTTGTCCTTTAGGCAATGGGAGCTTTTCTAATGTCACCGAATTCGGGACCACCTGCATGGGACCACAGCTCACTGACATCCCTTTCATCTTCAGTTTGAAGGCGGAAAAGAAAGACGGTGGGCCCACACGTGACTTGCATCTCATGGAGATGTGGTCCCTAAATTTGGATGCATCTGGTTTTCCTTCACCCCAACCGCCCAACGGGACTCTTACGCGTTCAGATCTCCTCCAGTTCGTCGGCACCGGTCGGTGGGCCCGGCGGCATCTCAGCCGTACATGGCAGGCGACCAAAAGCTGAAATGTACTTCAGCCGACTGCGTCCGACTGTGATGCGCGCCGGGCCCACCGACCGGGGTCGGTCGACTGGAGGAGATCCCGACTGGTGCAGATAGGGTGGTCGAACCCGGAGACTGGCAGCAAATCAAGGCACATGCGGCGAGCCAAAGCCAAAGTTAAGCATCAATACTCCCATCCCGAGGTGTCAGACTACAGTAAAGAAGAGTGAGTACAAAAGGGTGGGTCAGACCTAGACCTAGACTTAGACCTAGGCCCAACTCATACCCAATTCAAGTGGTTGAATCCTCCGCCCAAGCCCAATCCAATCCGATATCGGATTGACGCTCACTAATCCAAACCCTACCTAAGGTTGGGTTGTCCGGATCAAGGGGTGCAACTTGGGTTGGGTAAAACCGAGAACCGATCCAGCCCGATCTAAATGGGTCGGGTGGATTCGGATATTTCGGCTAAATGAGTTGGTTCGGTTCTAAGTTTTATGGACCTGACTAAATATGGGTCGGTTTCGGGTTGGGACTCGGGTAGACCCGACTCAACCCGAGAACCGAACTCATACATGTTAAGTCCACAAATATATGTCATGGGTTTGGACTTTTGGTTTCGTCACGCTAGCAATTGAGTGAATGTTATATGTTTGCTAACGTTGAACCAACTACTAAGATAACTCAACTGGTGGCCAAAGCCTAAAGCCCAACGAGGACCTTTAGTTTGCTAGTAAATAGTCGATAATTGTTATTTTTTTAGATAAACTCCCAACCCGAGAATCGACCCGAACCAACCCGACCTTAGTGTGGGTTGGGTTGGTTCGGATCTATACCCAAGTAGGGTTGGTTCGGGTTTCAATATGGTAGAACCAAACTAGTTCGGTTCGATTCTGGTTTGACTCAAACCCGATCCAACCCAACCCGAGTTGTACCCCTAGTCCTGATTGGTTGGGTTGGGGGGGGGGGGGGGGGGGGGGGGGGTTTAAGCATATTTCAGCCAATAATACTCACAACCCGTATCACAGCCACGGTAACATGTTCACTGTCGGTATCAATATGGTAGAGATAAGGTATCCATAATCAAAAGGTCATCTCTTTAATCTTTTTATGAAAACAAAAAAATCAAAAAGCAATAATCATACTAGTTGGATTTCATGTTAGATTGAGGTATATGTTTTTTTTTTTTTTTTTTTTGAGAAATCCCTCTTTGAGTTGGAGGGAGGGTTGGGCCTAGACCCCTACCGGTTTATTCAACCCAAGTTAAGTTCGGGTTGCTATTTTTCAACCCAAGGCGAATCCATACATGTAAAACCCAACTCAAAGCCCTCCCGTATTCATGTTTGATTCGGATTGGGTTTAGATTGGCTCGTCGAGTTGCAGCCCTAGTCAAATGGTGGGTCTTTTTAACGTAAGATTCAGGTGTCAAATCCCTCCAAAAGTTGTTCTCTCTCATCCCACCTTAAGGGGATTCTACACACCAAGGGTGTGTTTGGTTGCCCGAAGTGGTGGAAGTGTGCGAGTTTCAACATTTGGTTGCACGAAATTTCAATCTGAATTGGGATTTTTAGTGCCCTTCACTTCCTCTAAATATGTAAGTGTGACTTGGATCCAAAAAGCTCCGAAGTCACACTTCAGGGCTGTTGGAAAAGTGTAAAAAACACAATATCATCATAGAAGACTATCACCGACTGCTGCTATCGCTCATCTCTCTCGAGCGACAAAACCCTCGCTCCACAACTGACATCTCCTCTCTCTCCTACTACTGCTATCGCTCATCTCTCTCATGTGATGAAACTCTAGCTCCAACTGCTACCATCTATCTCTCACCGACTGCTAGCATCGCGAGTTCTTCGAGCGACGAAGGTTCAATTGGATGGTTGAAATTAAAATCATGGCACTCCTCTTGTAGACAGTTGCATAGTGTGATAGGGAACATTAAAACCACGAATGGTACCCCATAAAATGATGGTAATGGAAGCATTGCACCACTTTTAAAACGGTGTAATATTAAACATAAGGGCTCGTAAAGAGGAGAGTAAATCTACCTGTTGTTAAAAAATAAAGGGAACAAAACAAAATATGTATATGATGTAAACTTATCAACCACTTCAGAGGTCATCATACTCCTAAACTATATGTGAAATCACACAAGATATATAAGTGGTGAAAATGTGGGAAGTCACTTTCATGTGTATCACTTCTTGGCAACCAAACATTCGGAATGGTGGAAGCTAGTCCAAGAAGTCATAGTTCCGAGCTTGCCCACTTCCTGGTAACCAAACAACCAAATTGGGACCCACTTCATGAAAGTGTGGCTCCGATGAGTTCTCCCATCTCCTCAACAGCTAGGCAACCAAACATGTCCGAAATGAAAATCTCTCACACTAGAGTCTATAGGTGTATACTTTCCAATCCGGAAAGGAAAGGAATCCAAAAAAAGGGGGGTAGTTAGCCTAAGACCCTTTTAATTACTCCTGTGTTACGATAAACCCTTGACTCAAGATCATTTAGTCTTAAGCCCCACATGACTTTTTTTTTTTTTTAAATGTCAATTTTACTGCTCTAGCAATAGTGCCTATATAGTGCTCGTTACATGATTTCAGTAATAATACATATACAGTGTCAGCTGCAGAATTTCACTATAGCACTACATTGATTTCACTGTAGCAGTGATTTTAATTTGGTTGCTGCAGTGAAATAAATAAAATCACTGTAGTAACTACATTGATTTCATTGCAGCAACCGAATTGATGCTCTACTTCTCGAATTGGTACTTCATAATCATTGTAGCAGTTACAATGATTATGTAGTATCAATTCGGACAGTAGAGTATCAATTCGGTTGCTACAGTAAAATCATTGTTACAACTACATCGAAATCACTGTAGCAATCCAATCGATACTTCAGAATCACTGTAGTAGATTAACAATATGGAGTATCATTTCGGGTTAGCAGAGTATCAATCAGTTGCTACAGTGATTTCACTATAGCTGCTACAGTGGAATCACTACAACAATCGATTGAAATCACAAAAGCGCTACAGTGAAATCACTACAGCGTTATAGTAAAATCATTGTATTAACACCGTACAAACACTATTGTTTCTCTGCTGCACGAGGGATAATTGAAGGGATATTTTTATCATTTGATAGGAGTTGAAAAGGTCAATAAAGATTTAATATAAAATTATCTTTTCGGCACGGAATTAGGGTTGAGCTACAAGCTGTCGGTACTGGAGCTTCACTAAGTCTCCAAAAACAAAAAAAAACATAGTTCATAAGTAGCACAAGGTACCTCTCTCTCTCTCTCTCTCTCTCTCTCTCTCTCTCTCTCTCTCTCTAGCTCTCTCAATTGCCTACTCAGCTTTGGAACTATACATGCAGAGCATCTCTCTCTCTCTCTCTCTCTCTCTAACAATCTATAGCCAGTCAGCTTTTGAACTATACGTGCAGAGCATCCACCCACTCCTCTGTTTCAATAGGGCTAGGGTCGATAGGGTAAGGGAAAGCGATGGCCTGATCTTTTTTCCACGTATGTAGGTTGGGGAGAGGCTATCCATCGTCCCCCCACCCTATGGAATCCAATGGAAAAAAGAAGGAAAGGTGGATGGAGTGTGGCATTTGAGGAGAGGAGGCCCTTCAAAGATGAGGAAAGGTTGAATCAATCAGTCCCCCAAAACTCCCACAAACGTCATCATCATCATAAAGTACGTTGCATGCTAAAGCTTTTGGGTGGTGGGCTCTTCAAAAGAGCTCATGGCCAAGTTGGGAAAGAAAGGCCAGGGTTTCATCCGAAACTCCCTTGCCAATTCCCCTCCACCAACTAAGCCAGCTTGTGTCGGCAAGCATGGTTGCTTGCCCTGGACCAAGGCAGCAAGGAGTCACTGCTCTCTGTTGGTGTGAACCTTCACAACTGGCTTCTTCTGGTTTCCATGGCTGGCTCTTTTTTCTTGAAGCTAGATACCTTGGTTGATAATTGATAGAGAATTATATAAGTTAAATAAATAAATAACAGGAGAATATTAGTCCTTGGGATTCGAGACGTGTCGATGCTGCCCTAATAATGAAGTTCCTTCGATTTTTCGAATGGGGCGGAAACTTCGAACCGAAGTTACAACAAACCTAGATGAGTGTTCATCTCGCACATAAAGATTAACAATCCGGTAAAAAAAAATTATTATTTGTTTAGCTGGTTTTGTTTTTTGATAAAAAAATACATGAATTTATTTTTCAGACTGTTTTAAGATTTTAAATCGATGATCTGGAATGGTTTGAAATTGTTTTTCAATGAATTAAGAAAGTGTATGGATTCAGTTCATGACAAAAAGTATAAATTTCATAAACTTCAGCTGGGTATTATTGTCTTTCTATTCTTTTTGGATCATCGTGATTTTGGGAGGAACCTAATGCAATATGGGACTCGATCGAAGGGAGGGTTTATTGCAAGTCGGTACTTCTGATAGGGACTCATCACTAAGTCCCCCAAAAAAATTGTAATGCCAGCTTAGGAAGATTGAGATGCCCCTAAAATCCCTTTATCCTTCCAAAGGAATTTTGCAATCGTGCAAGCTATCTCGTCTGGATTGATTTTTTCTGAATCGGACCACTTCCAAAGGATAGCATATAGATCCATTTTAGAAAATGATCTCATACACAAATAATTAACAAATTTTTTTTTGAAAATTTGAATTTTTTTCTAACATATCATTCAACACCAATTCATCACATCTTGTGAATTTGTGAGATTCTACTAAATTCTTCTGTGGAGCTTTCTTGATTTGACATATGATCCAATCCTTAATGCTCCAAATCTTTAATAGTATGAATTTCTTGTTTGAAGATTGTCTAAAAATGTTATGGGAAATGCTCTTCAGCCTCACACTTTGTCCTCCCGAACCGGGCCACCCTGTGTGGCACCAATCATAATCATCCATTGCACGCAACCCTGACTGAGGAATCGCACTGAGTCACAAGTGGCAGGCAAAGGTCCGGTTGTAATCAAATGCCATATCATGATGGTCCGGTCCGAGAGAACAAAGGGGGTGGCTGAATAACATTGCCCAAAAAATATAAGGAGAATCTTTCTAAAATCTTCAATCTAATACAGATAAAAAATATACGTGTCAAAGGCTCAATTATCTCAAAAAGAGAAATTAAGAGGGCAATGTGAAGTGAACAAGCGTCGCATCACAGTTCAAGAAATAAACAAAGCATAATGAACTTGTTGAAAAATCACGGAACATACTAAATGCAACTGCATATGGTAATAACATCAAGATCGAGGTTTTTTTTTTGGTACACTGAGGATACATCATGACTTGAAGGTCTTCCAAAATGAACGAACTAACATCCTATAGGAGAGAAGATTCCTAAAAATTTGCCATACCTAAAGGACGGCCCCTCGGGGTGCGCGGTGTTCTTGTCCCGGACGAGGAGCGCGCTTGAGAGCAGGCTATGGCTGGAAGAGATGCTGCACCGGGAAAAGGAGGACACGACACGCAGGGACGGATCAAGAGGGGCCACTCGCATGGCTCGCAAGGATGAACAGAGAGGAGCTGCTCGTAGGGCTCGCTAGGATGGACTGGGAGGAGCCACTCGCGATCTTCAGAGGAGGGCTTGCTACCCGGGTGCACGATTGCAAGATCTAACGGATGGGCGGCTCGCCAGCTCTTACCCAGTGATAGACGCTCGCGAGGACTCTCACGCGCGACGCTCTCTCCTCCGGAGAAAGAGGGACACCAAAACAGTTTGTGTTGTCACATTGAGCATCATGCCTCGTAATGGATAGCATCATACTCTCCCCCACGTATTCTCTAGGCGATGGCGACCTTCAACGAAAGGCGGGGCTGGACGGTCTGACCCTCCCCTACTATCTCCCTCGCAAAGACAAGAAAAATCAAAAGAAAGATGGTGGAGGGGAAGTAAGTGTACCTGCATGGGAAAAGTGGTGGCTAGCCTGATCAAAAGAAGGAGGAAGCCCTAATACCAGATACCTGAAAACTAAGTCTGGAACGCGTATCCCGAAACTTGTCACACCGGAGCATGTTAGGATTCGCCCCAAAAACTAAGTCTAGAACGCGCATCCCGAAACTTGGTATAGCGAAGTATGTTAGGATTTGCCCAGAAAAACTAAGTCTGGAATGCACATCCTGAAGCTTGGCACACCGGAGCATGTTAGGATTCGTCCAAAAAAACTAAGTCTAGAATGTGCATCCCGAAGGTTGGCACACCGGAGCATGTTAGGATTCGCTCAAAAAAACTAAGTATAGAACGCGCATCCCGAAGCTTAGCACACCGGAGCATGTTAGGATTAACCCAAAAATCTAAGTCTGGAATGCGCATCCCGAAGCTTGGCATACCATAGCATATTAGGATTCGCCCAAAAAACTAAGTCTGGAACGCGCATCACGAAGCTTGGCACACCGGAGCATATAGATTCACCCAAAAAACTAAGTCCGGGACCGCCTCGACCCGCAACTGAACTAACAGCTCTGCCAGCTCGAGCCTACCGATCCCGCAGCACCGGAGACTGCCCAAACTCGAGTCACACCGTGCAGCAGTAGCTTCTTTGCACCAGGAGATCCCAGCCGACCCACAAAACCCTGGCCCGATTGGAAGGGGGTAACTGTGGGTACAAAAATTATACCAGACTGGAGCAGACCCTCGTGGGCCCATGCAATAGCCAAAGTGGGTAAGCCCAGGCTCATGGGCCCGCTCTACAAGGCCTGCAAATCGATCCCTCCCCTTTATTGGGCCCGAACAACGGCCCAATAAGGACCCAGTGAGGAGGCTCAGAACCAGCACCATGTCATCACTGCCACATCATCACTGCCATATCGGGCACGTGCCTCAGCTATAAAATGACCCCTTTGGCATCAGAAAAATGGGGTTAGCGAGTTGATCAGTGGAAGAGAAGATTCCAGAACTAGAGCTCTCTTTTCTCCTTCTAGTTCCCTTCTAGTTGCTCCATGCAACCCTCATTGTAACAAAGCTTCTCTTGGTCTGTCGAGAGAACGCTTCCCCCCCCCCCCCCTCCCCCCCCTTCAATATTCATTATAGTTGAAATCAAGTGGCACGTCTTGCCCGGAGACGAGGTCATAAGATCGAACTTCGACAACAACTCCTCGCATCTCCTCTCTCTTTATCTACTCTCTAATCTCTCTAACTCTACAAACCAGACAATGCAATCAAGAATTATGGGGCGAGGTCTTTGATCAAGACGGCACGAAAATCTCCCCCACAGATGACATTTGTGATTCCGGACCTTATTGGACATTCTCAGTCCACCTGCATTAAGGGTCGGAGCATCATATCCTTGACAGTGTGGCGACTACCCAGGAGGTCCTCCTCCATCTACGGGAGACTAACTATGAGGCAATGCTCCTCAAGTTGGACTTTAAAAAGGCCTTCGATAAGCTGGAATGGGGCTTTTTGATGAAGAGCCTTTATCGCCGAGGGTTTCCTCCCATCTGGCTGGACTGGATCTAGTCGTGCCTCTCCTCGTCCAGACTTTTATGCGTCATCAATGGCAGCAAGGGCAATTCCTTTCTGATGCGTAGGGGGGTCAAACATGGATGCCTGCTTTCCCCATTCCTATTCATCCTGGCGAAGGACATATTTGACTCGGTCATTAAGAAAACAGTGCAGAGTGGGCTGATCATCAGGATCAAGGCTGATTCCTGAGAGGTCTCAAACCTTCATTTAGTGGACGACCCCCTACTGTTTGTGGCAGCCGATCATGCTCAAGCGCTGGTCCTGAGGGTCCTTCTCCTCTTCTTCCGATTGTCTTCTGGCCTGAGTGTTAACTTCGCAAAATTGGCAATTTATTATCTGGGTGGGAATAGTGAGCTGCCATCCGATTTGGCATTGATCCTCTGCTATAGGTTGGGCTCTATCTCCTTTAAATACTTGGGGCTTCCGATTTTCAACCGCAAGCTCGAGAGAGAGCATTGGATGGAGCTTATTCAGAAACTAGAGAGGCCCCTCTTAGGTTGGAAGGTGAATAAGCTTTCTATATATTTGTGGTAGGCTCACTCCGGTCAAGTCGGTCTTGTCCTTCATCCCCGCTTACTTCCTCTCCTTCAACCACCTCCTGGAATGGGTCATCGAGCGGATTGATAGATTACGTCGGAACTTACTCTGGCGGGGACCTTCGGGTACCTCGGGCTCTTATCCTCTTCTCGCTTGGGGTAGTGCCTACAAATCCAAAGAGCAGGGGGGCCTGGGGATCATTAATCTTCGAGATTTCAACCAGGCAATGTTGGGGAAGGTGGTGGAGATTGGAGAATAGAGTAGGGGATATCTGGTGGGGGGTGGTAACGTCTAGATACTTCAGGCGATATCCCCCACTGCAATCTCGATCAAACACTTCTGGCTCCATCTCTCCCTTCTAGCGGGGAGTCAACAAAGTATCCTCAATATTCCACTGCAGCAGCAGATCTAGTCTTCGTGGGGAACAGCTTGAAGGTGCATTTCTAGAAGGATATTTGGATCGAGGACCTTCCCAAGCGAACGTTGTTCTACAACCTGTACGAGCTGGCCCAGATCAAAACGGCGAAGGTTCGGTCGCAGGCTTCTGTTTGGGGCGGACTGATGATTTGGCAATCGAAATTCGCCTCCGTTCCTGACAGAACACCTCCATGAGTTGGGCCAACTTCTGGATCTCTTGGGTGAAGTTAGCCTAACTGAGCCGGATACGTCGGGATGGCGATGGACCGCCTTTGGCGACTTCTCAGTTCGTAGCTTATACGCATTCCTGAACTTCAGGGGATTGTCCTGTCCGTGGGCCAAGGCGATTTGGCGTGTCAGATGCCCTCTTAAGACAAGGATTTTCATACTTCTCGCATTCATGAACCGGATCGTAACCAAGGTGAACCGGATGAGACAAAATCATCTAGATGTCTCTGTGCCGACCTGTAATCTGTGCGGGCTGACCGATGAGACTACCGATCACCTGCTTTTGGGCTGCGAGTTCTCCAAAGAGGTGTGGACCCACTTCCTATTGAAATTGGATTTGCTCTCGCCACCCGCCTCCGTTGAGCTCCTATGTAGGACCTGGCGGCATAGAAAGTTCTGAGGCCTCGATAGGCAGGGGTGGTATATGCTAGCTATTGGGATCTCCTGGGGGATTTGGCTGGAACGCAATCGTCGGGCCTTTTAGGACAGAAACGACCCGGCGGATAACGTTATCTCGCACACCAAATCATTGATCCATCTCTGGGCATGTAAAGCAACGACGGGGCCCTGTGTTTTCCTCCTTGATCTCTATAACTAAGCCGGTAGAGCAATATTTGTACTATTACTCTCTCTTTTAATAAACAGGAAGGGGTCTAGGCCAACCCCCCCCCCCCACCCCCCTCTCCTCATTCTCTGAGAGGAATTTCTCAAAAAAAAGACTCTCTCTCTCTCTCTCTCTCTCTCTCCTCTTGGTGGCTTACTGGGATTGCAAACAGAGAAGCACCTGAGATGGGATGGAGCCAATGACAAATAAGAAAGAGAAAAACAAAGGTTGCGGGATTGCAGATTCCATCTCAATGTTAAGATACAGAGAGAGAACATCGTCTATATACTTTTATGTGAAAGGATATTTTTTGAAACCGGGCAGAGGAGAAGATAAGGCAAAAAGACCATAAGGGGTAATCAACGGCCGGATCGATATTCCCTCCCCCACATGAGTACCTACACTTCGTCCCTCATCGGTAGCTACCTAGGTTTCCTTCCTCATCAAACCCCCTCTCTTCTTTTTTTTTAACACAATTTATTTCCTTATTTATAATATAATATACCTCCTTATATATGTTTGAGTAGGTTTCGTTCCTCATCAAACACCTAGCAAGTTGAGGAGAGAGAGAGAGAGAGAGAGAGAGAGAGAGAGAGAGAGAGAGAGAGAGAGAGATGAATTCTCATCAGCAGCTGAAGCTGCGCCTTCTGGTGGTGGCACTGCTGCTTGGAGTGCGGGGAACGGTGCGTTGTGGGCCTCTTTGTAGTACTCAGAAGTTCGATCAGAGTTATGACTCGGCGATTCAGTCAATTCTTGACGATATGGTGGGTGCAACACCCATTCTGCCTGGCCATGATTACACCACTTTTTATTCCTACACAGAGCCCACTGTATTATGGGGGCACGCCTGCTGCAGGTGGACCGTCACCAGTAAGCGGTGCTCCGAGTGTCTCAACGGAATCATGGGGGACATCAACGGCGGGTGCGAGCAGGGCTCGGCTGGGGCGCAAGAGAACCTCTGTGATCGCAAGCTACGGTTCGAGTCCTACGACATTTCACAATTCCCAAACTTGTCTTGTGAATAAGCTTGTTGGGGTTTGACATGCATGAAATCCCCATATCTTCCAAAAGAAGTTTACGTTGAATAAGAAGCCGCTATAGTTTTGAAGACTCCTCTCTCTCTCTCTCTGTCTCTCTCTCTAAAAGTTACGACAACTAGCACCGGTGAGCCGCTAGGGTTACGAGCGATGAGCGAGAGAACGGGTGACGGGTGACGGGTGACAGGAGAATAGATTCAAGCGAGCCGTTGAGCAAGAGAACGAGCGACGGGCAGTGTAATTTTTCTATTAAAAAAAACTCATGCTGGTTCATTCAATCCCAAAATTGATCTTATGTTTCAATAGAAAAAATGAATTCTTTATATCCTGAGAGTGAAAGTAATAGGTCGTAGAGTTGTCATCTATTAGGGGGGGGGAAAAGTTGTTGAGGATCCTACTAGCTAGACGATATATACCGGATGAACAATCCGATACCGAATCGTTCTGATCAGGTGAGTCAACAAAGATTAATTATAAAAGACGATTCTAACGACGAATCAAAATGGAACAGTCAATCCAACAAGATATAGGAAAATAGCTGGGCAAAAAGAAAAACAACCACAAAGCAATCAGAGAGAATATGAGAGATTTATGTGAAAACCCTTGCGGGAAAAACCACGGGCAAAGACGATTGGACGATCCATTAGAACGAAGAACCAACATGAATTATAAATAATGCTCAACTTCAACGAGAAAAACTCCCTTCGCCGAGAGCATGAATGTATGATTATAGTAAGGAGAGACACATGTGGGTTAAACCATGTGAAGGACCGAGTCCAATGATTAAATGACCTTTAAGGTCAAGTCATTGATCTCTCCTATAGATAATTATAAAAGGTGGTTAATCAAAATAATATACTATTCATGTGATGCAAAGTAGGATATCATATGATGATATGTTTGTTAATGTGGTATGATCATGAAATATTTTGCACACATATTAGATTAGAGTATTCATGAGATGATTGTTATATCACCCCTCTTCATTACAAATCTATAGTATGCCGGGTAGTTGTGGGGGAAAATCTTCGTGCCGACCCAAAGACTCTCGCAGCACCAGTCAATCGAAGTTGAAGTTGACGTCGAAGATCGTTGGTCGATCTGTTGATTGAAGTTGAAGCCTTTTGATATGTCAATAGAAAGTGATATGCAATCAGAGAGATTGTAACACGAGATGTGATCTCGGAGTTCAGCCGAAGCCTACGTCTCCGTGCTATAGGGAGCAACCCGAATTCACTAACATTTCAGTTGAAGTGACCTCGACAGGCCGAGTGTCACTGAAAACCCTCTGATCTCTTCTAAGGAGAAAAGAAGATCAAGGAGAGATGGTAGATCAGAAGTTGAAAATCCCAGAGCTCTGGTTCTGAAAGTCAGATATCAGAGTGGAAATCAGAATTTTTCTGATCCTTTTACATTCGAAGGCTCTGCTATTTATAGGATTCCCGGGGAGGAATTTCGGGGCAAATGGCGGTTTTTGCTGTCGTATCTGGGGATCCTCCAGGTAAAGTTGGTGGGCTCCGCTGCCGTCTTCTGGGGGTTTCTACAGACTCGTGGGCCTATCGGACAGGGCCGATGGGTCCCGCGGTGGCCCTCATGGGCCCACCAGGCAGGGCCGGTGGGTCCCGTGGTAGTCTTCGTGGGTCCACCAGGCAGGGCCGGTGGGTCCCGTGGTAGTCTTCGTGGGCCCACCAGGCAGGGCCGGTGGGTCCCGTGGTAATCTGTATACTTCTGCCAAAATTTGCACCCACAGTTACCCCCTCCAAGTCAGCTAGAGTTCGTTCTGGCTGGCTTGGATTTGGTGCAAAAAATAGCAATCCCCTGTCGCCAAAGGCATGAAGAAGCTTGTCGAGTGTTAGCACAAAAAAGGACTGACCGGTCAATTTTGATTGATCGGTCAATTTTGACCGATCGGTCAATTTTGACCGATCGGTCAAATTTTGACCGATCGGTCAAATTTTGACCGATCGGTCAAAATTCAACCGGTCAAGAATCGGGTGATCGGTCAAAAAACAGGGTTTTTTGACCGATCCAGTAGAAAATTTGACCGATCGGTCAAATATGACCGATCGGTCAATTGACCGATCGGTCAAAATTCAACCGGTCAAGAATAGAGTGATCGGTCAAAAAATAGGGTTTTTTGACCGATCCAGTAGAAAATTTGACCGATCGGTTGAAATTTGACCGATCGGTTAATTTTTGACCGATCGGTCATATTTGACCGCTCGGGCAAATTTTGACCGATCGGTCAAAATTCAACCGGTCAAGAACAGAGTGATCGGTCAAAAAACATGGTTTTTTGACCGATCCAGTATGAATTTTGACCGATCGAATGATTTTTACCGATCGGACAAGTTTGTCCGATCGGTAAAAATTATCCGATCAAGGTTCGAGTGATCGGTAAAAAGCCTTGGTTTTTTGCCAGATCCAGTAGAAATTTGACCGATCGAATGATTTTAGCCGATCGGTCAAGTTTGACCGATCGGTTAAAAAATATCCGGTCAAGGTTCGAGTGATCGGCAAAAACCCTCGGTTTTTTGCCAGATCCAGTAGAAATTTGACCGATCGAATGATTTTAGCCGATCGGTCAAGTTTGACCGATCGGTTAAAAAATATCCGGTCAAGGTTCTAGTGATCGGCAAAAACCCTCGGTTTTTTGCCAGATCCAGTAGAAATTTGACCGATCGAATGATTTTAGCCGATCGGTCAAGTTTGACCGATCGGTTAAAAAATATCCGGTCAAGATTCGAGTGATCGGCAAAAACACTTGGTTTTTTGCCAGATCCAGTAGAAATTTGACCGATCGAATGATTTTAGCCGATCGGTCAAGTTTGACCGATCGGTTAAAAAATATCCGGTCAAGGTTCGAGTGATCGGTAAAAACCCTTGGTTTTTTGCCAGATCCAGTAGAAATTTGACCGATCGAATGATTTTAGCCGATCGGTCAAGTTTGACCGATTGGTTAAAAAATATCCGGTCAAGGTTCGAGTGATCGGCAAAAAACCCTTGGTTTTTTGCCAGATCCAGTAGAAATTTGACCGATCGAATGATTTTAGCCGATCGGTCAAGTTTGACCGATCGGTTAAAAAATATCCGGTCAAGGTTCGAGTGATCGGCAAAAGCCCTTGGTTTTTTGCCAGATCCAGTAGAAATTTGACCGATCGAATGATTTAAGCTGATCGGTCAAGTTTGACCGATCGGTTAAAAAATATCCGGTCAAGGTTCGAGTGATCGGCAAAAACCCTTGGTTTTTTGCCAGATCCAGTAGAAATTTGACCGATCGAATGATTTTAGCCGATCGGTCAAGTTTGACCGATCGGTTAAAAAAAATCCGGTCAAGGTTCGAGTGATCGGCAAAAACCCTTGGTTTTTTGCCAGATCCAGTAGAAATTTGACCGATCGAATGATTTTAGCCGATCGGTCAAGTTTGACCGATCGGTTAAAAAATATCCGGTCAAGGTTCGAGTGATCGGCAAAAAACCCTTGGTTTTTTGCCAGATCCAGTAGAAATTTGACCGATCGAATGATTTTAGCCGATCGGTCAAGTTTGACCGATCGGTTAAAAAATATCCGGTCAAGGTTCGAGTGATCGGCAAAAGCCCTTGGTTTTTTGCCAGATCCAGTAGAAATTTGACCGATCGAATGATTTTAGCTGATCGGTCAAGTTTGACCGATCGGTTAAAAAATATCCGGTCAAGGTTCGAGTGATCGACAAAAACCCTTGGTTTTTTGCCAGATCCAGTAGAAATTTGACCGATCGAATGATTTTAGCCGATCGGTCAAGTTTGACTGATCGGTTAAAAAATATCCGGTCAAGGTTCGAGTGATCGGCAAAAACCCTTGGTTTTTTGCCAGATCCAGTAGAAATTTGACCGATCGAATGATTTTAGCCGATCGGTCAAGTTTGACCGATCGGTTAAAAAATATCCGGTCAAGGTTCGAGTGATCGGCAAAAGCCCTTGGTTTTTTGCCAGATCCAGTAGAAATTTGACCGATCGAATGATTTTAGCCGATCGGTCAAGTTTGACCGATCGGTTAAAAAA
This sequence comes from Chamaelirium japonicum, assembly GCA_947650365.1. Taxonomy (NCBI): domain Eukaryota; kingdom Viridiplantae; phylum Streptophyta; class Magnoliopsida; order Liliales; family Melanthiaceae; genus Chamaelirium; species Chamaelirium japonicum. The sequence goes on from OX393549.1 coordinate 85,443,125, forward strand.
TATTCGGTCAAGGTTCGAGTGATCGGCAAAAACCCTTGGTTTTTTGCCAGATCCAGTAGAAATTTGACCGATCGAATGATTTTAGCCGATCGGTCAAGTTTGACCGATCGGTTAAAAAATATCCGGTCAAGGTTCGAGTGATCGGCAAAAACCCTTGGTTTTTTGCCAGATCCAGTAGAAATTTGACCGATCGAATGATTTTAGCCGATCGGTCAAGTTTGACCGATCGGTTAAAAAATATCCGGTCAAGGTTCGAGTGATCGGCAAAAAACCCTTGGTTTTTTGCCAGATCCAGTAGAAATTTGACCGATCGAATGATTTTAGCCGATCGGTCAAGTTTGACCGATCGGTTAAAAAATATCCGGTCAAGGTTCGAGTGATCGGCAAAAGCCCTTGGTTTTTTGCCAGATCCAGTAGAAATTTGACCGATCGAATGATTTTAGCCGATCGGTCAAGTTTGACCGATCGGTTAAAAAATATCCGGTCAAGGTTCGAGTGATCGGCAAAAACCCTTGGTTTTTTGCCAGATCCAGTAGAAATTTGACCGATCGAATGATTTTAGCCGATCGGTCAAGTTTGACCGATCGGTTAAAAAATATCCGGTCAAGGTTCGAGTGATCGGCAAAAACCCTTGGTTTTTTGCCAGATCCAGTAGAAATTTGACAGATTAGTTGAAAGTTTTGAACCTGCCCTTAGAGAGGGTTTCGAAACTGTTCCGTTCTTCGATCTTCTGGCAGAGTTTTGAACATTGATGGAGTTTGATCTTTCCTGTGTTGAGTCTTTGGTTGGTTTGAATGAGGCTTTTGACCGGCGGTCTGGTTTACTCAGACCGGTGACTCGCTTGGACCGTTTGGTTCACGTGGACCGGTGGTCCGACGTTTCGTCTGGTCCGACGTTTCGCCTGATTTTGCGCAAGCTACGGATGGATACCACGTGTTCCTACAAAAACACGCGATTTGATATGGTGAAGACACGTGTTTTCTCGATTTGCGTACCTGTTTTACCCTGGGTATAAAAGTTTCACCGGCTGTCATTTTTGCCTCACGCTCCCAAAATTTTTCGAAGTCCAGACTCTTTGCTCCCGATTTATGCTTTTGCTCGATCGATCAGATGGCATCTTCTGGAAGCTCGAAGTAGTCTGGCGGGGTCCCTTCGAAGAGGAAAGGGAAGGAGATTGTTGAGGTTCCATCCTCTCCGAAGGGTGGCCGTGGCAAGGGCAAGGCTGTGCTTGCCGAACTTGGGCAGTTGGGCAAAAGACACCAAGGAGTAGGGTTTGCTTCAGCGCCATCGAGGCCAGAGCATATTCCTAAAGTAAAGTTTGTTCTGGGCCCGCTCATGTCTTTGTCAGAGGAGACTGAGTACGTGTACAATACTGGTGGCGAGTTCACCGATTCAAAGAGGAGGAAGTGGCAAACATTGCTCTCTTTCTTCACCGAAGGGAGGATACAACCTTCGCTCCCCAGCGTTCAGGCCGCATTCGGCATTGACAAGAAGACTGTCTTCACCAACTTTGCTAGTAGTGAGCAGGTCATGGGAACCATTGTGACCGTCGGCCAACTCAACTGCGGTCTGCGTCTACCGTTGCCACCCTTTGCGGCAAGATTACTGAACACTTCTGGCCTTTGCCCGGGGCAGGTCACTGGGAATGCCTGGCGAATCATCTACGCATTCTGCCGCGTGGAATCGGATTTACAGGAGGACTTGAAGGCGTGCTACTCTAGCATTCCAGAAGGTGAAGACGCTCGGATCGAGCTTGGCTACTTTTTCTTCCACTATCGATGGGCATACAGAAGGGATAGCCCGTTCTACAATTTGACTGGAGTATCTCCGCTGCGCCCACTCACTGATACAGTCCCTTCGGACAAATTGTATACTGATTGGCCAATTTCTGTTACCGGCGCATGGACACCTATCTCAGTGCCGGATACCCCTCGAGGTGAAGTGCACGACGCAGTGAAGATGTACTGCGAGAAAGGCATCTATGCCTGGACCTCCGAGAGGGCTGGAGCAATCGATAATTTATTTCTGGAGTTGACCTGTGGAACCAGGTCGTGGAAGTAGTTTTCCAACTGCCCCGTGAGATATGGCAAGGCCAATCTCCTCCACCGATCAAAGGATAGATACGAGGACAATGAAGTCCTATACTCTGACTACGAAGAAGACCCTCATTCGGGCAAGATCATTCGAAAGGTTCGGGCCGAGAAGAAACTCTACACTGCAAGGCACCGCTTGCCCACTGTGGAAGAGAAATTGGTGATCCAAAGAGGCCCAGTGAAGAAGAAACGAAAAACTCTCAAGCAAAAGGAAGATGAAGATCAAGGGAAGAAGAATGAAGAAGAAGAAGAAAAAGAAAAGAAGGGGAGCGCCGAGGAGGAAGAAGAAACTGAAAATGTCAGCCATGATAACAGTGGTAATGACGAGGACGAGGAAGGGGGCGGTGAGGATGATTTGTCTTCCACCCCCTCTGGTGGAGATGGCGAGAATGGGGGTGGTGAGGAAGAAATTCCTCCCACCCCCACTGGTAGTGCAAAAGGGGAAGACTCGATTCCTATTCCCATTGACGAGGTTAAAGCCCGTCAAATGGAGGAAGTTCTTGACACAGAAGGTGATGGCCCAAAGGTGGTTCCCATCTACAAGTTTGATGAGTTGAGAAAGCCGCTGCGCTTAAAAATAAAGCTGTCGAGGAGTGGTGGGGTTGGAAGCAACCCCACACCCCTCGACCAAATTCCACCTGAAGTACCCCGCCTCGAAGGAGCAACCACGAGCGGGGGTATCGAAGTTGAACAACCCCCACCCCCCTCTCGGTCTCTGGCTGAGGAGGTGGCTGCTATGGTGGCGGGACTCGTCCAGCCAGGCGGGCCCCAGGAGGAAAGAGTCTCACCTCCCCGGGATGCTCCCTCCCCTATCCATTTGGAGAGGGAAAGTCGCGTGGGCGATGGAGATACTCAACCTCAGCCAACGCCGGCTCCTACTCAGGAGAAAACGACCCCTCAGGGTGGTTCCGATCGCCGAAAGGGTAAGGAGCCAAGGGTTGAAGCCTCAGGTAATTTTACTAACTTGCCTTGATTGTATTGCCTCTGAAGATTAGAAATAATCTAACACTTTGAACTTTCGTGTTGATTGCAGGTGCGCCTGCTGGATCGACCCCGAAGATGAAGAGTTTGGGTGATGTTGACATCAACCACCCCACATCCGTGATCCGGAAACTCTGCAATCTTCCAGGGGCTACTCTGGATGAAGCTTTCGACAAGCTCGAACTGGTGGTAAGTGCATCTTGCTCGAATGATCATCTGAATTGCATCTTCAGAATAATTCTAACTCTTGTTCTTTTTGCAGAATTCAGCAGTTTTGAATGTCGTGACCAAGCTCTCCATGAAGGCTGGGGCCAAAGAAGCTTCAGCTGAAGTCTCCCGCTTATCTGCCGCATTGGAGGTCGTAAGCGAGGAGAGGGATAAGCTGAAGGAGGCTCTATCCTCAAAAAAGGAGGCATTGAAGGCCAAGACCGAGGCCCTTCATAAGGAAAAGTTGGAGAGCAAGGGCTGGCAGAATGGATATGAGTTCCGGGGTCACGAGCTTGAAGATCTGAAGAAAAGATTCTTCAGGATCGAGAACTTGGGCTTCGATCGTGCTGCTCGAATAAAGGAGCTGGAGGCTCAAATTGCTGCTTCAGCAGAGACTCATAAGAAGGAGCTGGAGCATATGCGGAGTGAGTGCCAGAGCTACAGGGAAACAGCTGAAAAGGCGGCAGAAGCACTCAGGGCCCATGTTGCAAGTGTCCGATCCTCCAAGGCATCAGCGGCGAGCAAAGCTCGTGCTGGATCTGAGGGGGAAAAGTCGTGTGCGCAGAGTGTGGCCAAGCCTTGAGACTTTTTCTTCCTTTCAGTTGTTGTGCTTGTAAACTCTTGATATGTAATAGCTCGCTCCTGTACTTGTCATATTTTTGATAATAATAGAAATCTCTTTGGTGTTTAAAAATTGGATGTCTCTTGAGTTGAATGTCTTTGAATCTTATGTTCTGGATAGCATTAGCATAGATACAATCTTTTGAATGTAAGGGATCGAGTCGCAACTTGATTACCCAAACTTGTTTACCTTGAAATTTGAGTTTGAATCTATGCAACACTTGTATGTAAGGGGTTGAGTCGCAACTCAAGCACCCAAACTTATTGCAACTTGAAAATTGAAACTTGAATTCGTGTAACACTTGAATGTGAGGGGTTGAGTCGCAACTCAAGCACCCAAACTTGTTAGACGATATCGAAATTGATTGAATTTGAACATTGAAACTTGAAGGTCCGTTTAACATTTGCTAGTAAGGGGTTGAGTCGCAACTCTAACACCCAAACTTGTTAAAAGACTTGGTAACTTGAATATGGTCAGTTTTTAACATTTGCTAGTAAGGGGTTGAGTCACAATTCTAACACCCAAACTTGTTAAAAGACCTGGTAACTTGAATTTGAAGCTGCTTTAGAACTTGAATTGAAAAGCTGAACACTTGCACATTTGAACATCTGAAAGAGAATTTTATTCATCACAGAATTTACATCATGGATAGAACATCTTGAGGTGTCTGGAATTCCAAGCTCGAGGCAATCTATCTCCTTCTGGTGTGACCAGTCTGTAAGAACCTTTGCCTCCTACTGATTCAACGATATATGGACCTTCCCAGTTGGGAGCAAGTTTCCCACTGCTGTGCTCTTTGGTGTTGTAAAAAACTGCTCTGAGAACTAGGCTGCCCACTGGGAACTGTCTCTTGTAGATTTTCTTGTCATAGGCTCTTTTGATCTTTTGTTGGTACTTGGCCACACGAAGTGATGCTTGATCTCGTAATTCTTCGGAGAAGTCTAGATCATTGATCCGAAGTTCTTCATTGATTCCTTCTTCAACTGCTTTGGTCTTCAAAGTACTTGATATATTTTCTGTTGGGAGTACTGCTTCCGATCCATATGTTAGACAAAAGGGTGAGAACCCTGTTGATCTTCTCGGAGTTGTGCGATACCCCCAAAGAACTTCAGGTAGGACTTGCTCCCATAATCCTTTCTTGTCGTTGAGTTTCTTCTTGAGTATACCAAGTATGGATCTATTTGAGGCTTCAGCTTGGCCATTGCTTTGAGGATATCTTGGAGTTGAATAGAATAGCTTGATGCCGTTGTTGAGACAGAACTCTCGAAACTTGTCGGAGTCAAACTGAGCTCCATTGTCAGCAACAAGAATTTGAGGTGTACCAAACCTTGAGAAGATGTTGCGCCGAATGAATTTGATCACTTCGTCGTCAGTCTCTCGGAAGAGGGGCACAGCTTCAACCCATTTGGTGAAATAATCCGTGGCCAGCAGTAGATACTTCTTCTTGCTTGGAGTTGGAGGGAAAGGACCCAAGAAATCTAACCCCCATTGATGGAACGGCCAGGGACTTGATAGTTGATGAAGCTCATCTGCAGGGAGATGAATAGCTCGAGCGTGTCTTTGGCATGGCTCACATTTTTGAACAACTTGTTGAGCATCCTTTGCCATTGTTGGCCAGTAGTACCCTTGTAGTTTCGTCTTGGCTTCAAGAGATCTTCCTCCCGAATGATTTCCACAAGTTCCAGAGTGGATATCAATTAGGATTGCGAGTGCTTGCTCGGGACCAAGGCACTTGAGCAACATCCCGTTGTGAGATTTGAAATATAAATCTTCACCTTGCAGAATGTAGCATGGGAGCTTCCTTTGAAGTCTTCGGGCTTGATTTGGATCTTCCGGCATTTTGCCATGCTTGAAGAAATCGAAAATTGATCGTCTCCAGTCTTCAAGCTGATCTCCACCCCCAGATTCTTTTGTAGTAGTAAGGATCTGTTGATCGGGGGTGGTCTTGGACACTTCTTGATAATCGATTTGTATTTGCCTTCCTCCGAGTGAGTCTCCAAGAACTGAGGCAGCATTGGCTAAGGCATCTGCTTCTCGGTTCTCAGCTCTGGGGATTTGAATGAATTCAGCGGCAATAAAACGTTGTTGAAGATGTCGTACTAAGGCCAAGTAGAGTTGCATTCTTTCTTCGCGAGCTGTGTACTCTCCATTGATTTGCCTTATGATCAATTGGGAGTCACTGTAGACAATGATTCGATCTACCCCCAGGGATTTCGCCATTTCGAGTCCAGAAATGAGTGCTTCGTATTCGGCTTCGTTGTTGGTGGCAGTGAATCCGAGGAGAGTGGCTTTCTGAAGATGATCAAGTTCGGGGGATACCAAGACTATCCCAGTTCCCGAACCGATCGAACTTGAAGCTCCATCAGTATAAAGTTTCCATGAAGGAGTTGCAGCTGTAGCTTCGAGATTTGGATCAATTTTTGTTGCAAGGTTGATCGGAGTATTGTCCTCATCCTCCAAGCGCATGTCGACATCTTCTTCCCAAGTGATGGGGTCTTCAACTGGAAAATCAGCTAGAAAATCAGCAATAGCTTGACCTTTGATAGAAGTGCGAGATTCGAACTGAATTCCCAGGGAACTCATTTCGATCACCCATTTGGTCATTCGACCAGCTCGACCAGCTTTGTCAATGATATCTTTGAGCGAATGTTCTGAAATAACAGTGATCTGGTGAGAGACGAAGTATGGTTGAAGACGACGCGATGCAGTGAGTAAGGCTAGGATGACTTTCTCAGTTTTTGAATAGCGAGTTTCAGCCGGGAGAAGAGTGTGGCTGATATAATAGACTGGATGCTCGAAGCCTTCTCTTCTACTGACTAAGACTGCACTGATTGCTTGATTGGTTACGGCGAGATAGAGCCATAAGTCTTCTTGTGGAAGTGGAGCCGTCAAGATAGGAGCTTGCACCAGATATTTCTTGATGCTTTGAAATGCCTCTTCACAAATTGGACTCCACCCTGAAGTATCTGCCTTTCGTAGTTTGTCGAAGAGAGGTTTATATTTGTCAGAAGACTTTGAGATGAACCGATTGAGGGCAGCAAGTCTTCCAGTGAGGCGCTGAACTTTCTTTCGATTGGTAGGTGATGGCATGTCGAGGATAGCTCGAATTTGATCAGGATTGGCTTCAATACCCCTCCTGGTCACAAGATGACCCAGGAATTTGCCAGATTGAACTCCAAAAGCGCACTTGGCTGGATTGAGCTTCATACGATACTTTCGAAGAACTTGAAAGGTTTCTGCCAGATCAGAAAGATGCTTGCTCCGAATGGAACTCTTGGTGAGGAGATCATCGACATAGACTTCGACGTTGCGGCCGATCTGATCTTTGAACATTTTTGTGACTAACCGTTGATAGGTGGAACCAGCATTTTTGAGGCCGAATGGCATTACATTGTAGCAGTAGAGACCTCGGTTAGTCACGAAGCAAGTCTTCTCTTGATCGTCTGGATGAAGTGGAATTTGATTGTATCCAGAATACCCATCCATGAAAGACAATAGCTCGTGGCCAGCAGTGGCATTGACGAGTCTATCGATCCTTGGCATGGGGAATGGGTCTTTGGGGCAAGCCTTGTTGAGGTTGGTGAAGTCGATGCAGACTCTGACTTTCCCATTCTTCTTTGGAACAGCAACTATGTTAGAGATCCAGGTAGGATACTCTACTTCACGGATAAAGCCTGCTGCAAGTAGCTTAGTGATTTCTTCTTGAACAGCAACTTGCAGCTCTGGCCGGATGGTGCGTGGCTTTTGCTTGACAGGTTTCACCTCTTCTTTGATCGCAAGTCGATGGCAAGCGTCATCTGGATTGATACCAGGCATGTCTTCGAAACACCAGGCGAAGACGTCGATATTGGTTTGGAGGAAGGATACCATGTCTTGCGCTTCTGCGTCGCTAAGACCGGTACCAATAAATATTTGTCGAGGGAGATCTCCACTGCCAATGTCGATAGGTATGATTTCTTCAATTGAAGGTGATGTTTCCCATTCGATTGGTGGAGGTTCGGTCAGTGGAATCTCCTTTGATTGCTATTTAGAAGAGGGACCAGCTTCATCTCGTGGCCGCTTTGGAGGAGCAATGTTGATCTTTCGATCTGTCTTTGCTGCAGCAGCTTCACAAGACCTTCCAGCTTGCTGATCGCCTCGAATGCAGACGATGCCTTCCCCAGTTGCAAACTTGAGTAGTTGATGATAAGAGGAGGAGATGGCATTGATCTGATGGAGGAAAGGTCGCCCGAGGATGGCGTTGTAACTGGAGACTCCTTCGACAATTGCAAACCTTACCGAGACTCGAGTCTCTCGGCTGAGGTCGATGGTAAATCTGGATTCGCCCACTGTGATGCTTTGTTCACCGTTGAAGCCGGTGATCACAGTCGGGACGACGTCGAGGCTTTGATACTTATGTCCCAGGCATTTGAAACAGTCTGAGAACATAATGTCGATAGAGCTTCCGGTGTCGATGAGGATTCGATTGACGGTGCTTCCGTCGATGATGAGTTTCAAGACCAGGGGGTCTCGATGTGGAGTATGAACTCCTTGAAGATCGGTGTCGTTGAAGACTATGGATGGCCAAGCAAGACCTTCGATGGGCTTCTCGATCCAGGTATCTTCTTTATTTGTAGTAGATCGAACATGGAAGATGCGTCGAACCTGCCGATCCACTTCCTTCCCGGTTAAAGCTTGATTGTGCAAGGTTCCATGAATGCCAAAGACATTGGCCTTCACAGAAATTGGTTGCCGGTTAGAAGAGATTTGATGTATCCAACACACTTCTTTCCCCTTGGCAGAGGTTCGACGTTGATCGTGCCCGTTGTTGACGAATTCTTAAAGGTGGCCCTCTCGTAGTAAGTCTTCAAGATGGAACTTCAACCGATAGCATCGGTCAGTAGAGTGGCCGTGACTTCGATGGAATTCGCAGTAGACTGTTTTGTCTGCTGTGAATTTGGAATTTGGCTGAAGAGGATTGGGCCTCCGAAGATACTCGTCGTGTTGAATACGGTCGAGTATCTGTTCGACTGGTAAATTCCACTCAGTGAAAGTGGTCTTCGTCGGAGATCGACGCCCATCATTCTTTGATCTTTTGTTGGCCGGAGGGGCTGCTGCTTCAGCGTTGTGAGCCTTTGCAGCATACTTAGGAGCTTCTCTTTCAGCAGGCCTTCTCTTAGTTTCTCGCCCTTTCCGAGCGACTTGATCGTCTTCCACCTCAATCTCCCTCTGGATTCGATCAAACATAGCTCCCAGAGAAGGAGGGGGATTGCGGATGAAGTCGTTGTAGATGTGTAGATCGAAGCGGAGAGCGTTCTGGAAAGCCAACATGATGGCTTCATCATCCAGATGTCTTCCAGAGAGGGCGGCATGTTCATTGCGAAACCTCCTGGTGAAACTTCGGAGAGTCTCGTCAGCACCCATCCTTAGCCTATATAGAGAGTCGAGCTTCTTCTCGGGCTTCAGGTTGAGCTGGTAATGCTGCACAAAGAGTTTAGCTAAAACATCGAACTGGGTGATGGACCCAGCTCGTAGATTATGATACCAGTCGAGCGACGGCTCATCGAGGCTTCCCGCGAAGGTGCGACAGAGCACATTGTTTTCTTCTTCGTAAGGCGTAAGAGCTTGTTTGAATGCGAGGATGTGGAGAGCAGGATCTCCTCGGATGCAGTTGAATTTGGGGAGGATAGGGGTTCTCCATCCCCTTGGAAATGCTGTCTCGAAGAGACTTCGATGGAGAGGTCCGGTGGAGGAATACCCATCCCTACGACCATGTCCTCGACCTAAGGGTTGGTCAAGAGGCAAGATCGCAAGGTCTTGCTCTGGCATCGAAGTGTTCGCCTGTTGGAGTCGATGTCGAAGGTCCGATCCAAGTCCACGTTGAAGTGGAATGGAAGGAGAGACTCTACTCTTTGAAGGGGCGCCTTTCATTTGGTGCTTTCTTGGCATGTTGATTTTTGAAGGTGTCCTCTTGTCGCAGTTGCGACCAGAAGAGGATTGGGAGGACTCGTCATCAAGACGATCCCAGACACTCTGCTTCCAGGGAGCAGCAGAGGGAGTAGGATCGCGATGAATTCTTTCGAGGGCAGCAGTGCCTATCGACCTCCGTTGTTCGGAGTGAATTGAATGTCGAGGAAGATCAACCCTCTCACTTGTGGAGGGGATCGGAATAGCAATTCCAGCTTCGGAGGCTGCCTTCTTCAGAGCATCCCTCTCAGCGGTGAGGGTGGCGTTTTGCTTTGCCAATTGGAGCAATTGGAAGTCGATTGCAGAGATCTGGTAAGTCGATGGAGGATCTTCAGCTGGAGTGGGGGCTGTTTGCCCAATTGACTGTCGTGCAGGGTGGATGATCGGTCGATCGACGGATCTTCCGCTCCCTGAATGAACCCCCATTTCTGGGACAGCAAGGGGCTGTCCGAAATTGAGCCTTTGACTCATTGATCGAGTCTCAGGACGAGCTTGTTGTTGAGTATTACTTCCTTCTGGTTGACCTTGATGTTTCGTCCTCGCCATTCAGAGAGCGAAAGGTGTAACGAGAGTGCCGTTCAGTTGTCTGATCAACCGAGAGAGCGAGGAAGTTTGACTATCAAGATCAGTTGTAGGTTCAACCGATCAAGTAGTAGCGGAGAGTTGGACTTTTTGATCGGATCCCACAGACGGCGCCAAACTGTGGGGGAAAATCTTCGTGCCGACCCGAAGACTCTCGCAGCACCAGTCAATCGAAGTTGAAGTTGACGTCGAAGATCGTTGGTCGATCTGTTGATTGAAGTTGAAGCCTTTTGATATGTCAATAGAAAGTGATATGCAATCAGAGAGATTGTGACACGAGATGTGATCTCGGAGTTCAGCCGAAGCCTACGTCTCCGTGCTATAGGGAGCAACCCGAATTCACTAACATTTCAGTTGAAGTGACCTCGACAGGCCGAGTGTCACTGAAAACCCTCTGATCTCTTCTAAGGAGAAAAGAAGATCAAGGAGAGATGGTAGATCAGAAGTTGAAAATCCCAGAGCTCTGGTTCTGAAAGTCAGATATCAGAGTGGAAATCAGAATTTTTCTGATCCTTTTACATTCGAAGGCTCTGCTATTTATAGGATTCCCGGGGAGGAATTTCGGGGCAAATGGCGGTTTTTGCTGTCGTATCTGGGGATCCTCCAGGTAAAGCTGGTGGGCTCCGCTGCCGTCTTCTGGGGGTTTCTACAGACTCGTGGGCCTATCGGACAGGGCCGATGGGTCCCGCGGTGGCCCTCATGGGCCCACCAGGCAGGGCCGGTGGGTCCCGTGGTAGTCTTCGTGGGTCCACCAGGCAGGGCCGGTGGGTCCCGTGGTAGTCTTCGTGGGCCCACCAGGCAGGGCCGGTGGGTCCCGTGGTAATCTGTATACTTCTGCCAAAATTTGCACCCACAGTAGTGCCTCACCTTCCCCTTGCGGGAGTCTGTAGATTGGGTAGCATCATCTGATGGTTACAAGTATGGATTGTGCATGATATCATTTATATTCATTAGATGAATGTTAAATTTAAGAAAACCTCTCTAATTTAACAATTAAGTAGGAGCATAATTCTTACTATTATTTTTACAGCCTTCCATTGTCAATCCATTGTAAGCTGGGTAGTGCCTCACCTCCCTTACGTGGGAGTCCGTAGATTGGGTGGCATTATCTGGTGATTACAAATATGAATTCCCTAGGGGATAGGTGATAGTGAGGGGATTGGTGCGATCACCTGAGTGGCGTAGCCTATTCTTTCACATGCTTACCTAAGTAGTGGTATATGCTTGACTGAAAAAGATGACACTCTTCCAGATGAGCTAGAAGTCATCTTCACCCAAGGCCGAAGATAACTCAAATGCTAAGTGCTCACTTGGTATGAGATGCCTAAACAGTAGAAGTTGGTGGGTTAAACACCCGTTCAACTAAGTGAGGGCATGAAGGGTCTTATGTTCCAGTGTTCTTGCGGGGTTGAATTTTTGAGGTTTTTCCTTAAATGGTTTTAGAGATGACCATTGATAATTGATAAAAAAAACAAAAGATTAAAAATTTTAGAGTTTTGATTGGTGCATGTAGTTTTTTATCTTTAGTATGTCAAATCCTAGAAGTTTACTAGTTGCCCCTCTATTAGAATTAGACCTAACTAAGTTAACTAGAAGCGTGGACCTACTCTTACTAATGGCCCTGGAAGTATGTTCTCGTACTCTAGGATAATGCACCTAGATTTATGGATGAGAAGGAGTAAAGAAAGGAAGGTTATTCTAAAGGTAAATCAAAAGATAGAGACCTAAGGAAGAAACCTAAGCCCAATAACTTTGGACTCGGCTCCTAAAGTTTAGAGTATGCAAATGCTATACCATTATGGGATATACCCAATTTTTCTGTTAGCAGATTTGCATAACATTTCTAGGAAGATATCTATAAAGAAGGGTTGATTTTTTGTATTGTCGATAAATGATACGTGCTTGAATCTATGGTATACTGATATGTAGATTTTGGATCCACTGATCAAGGTTGCAATTTAATTGCATGGGTTTCAGAAAATCAGACAGCTAGTTAAAAAGAAGATAGGTCGAGCCAATATCAGTAGAGTAGGCTATATGGCAAGAGTTTTTGTACTAGTTCCTTTTCATGAAAATAGACATATGATGGGATTTTCTATGGCTGAAACTGTTGGAAAAATCCTATGGTAGAGGCTCACAACGGAAGCAATTTACCAGTCGAAAGATCGTGCATGGTGCACGCTATACGATAAAACTTTTATTGAAACTAAACTACATGTGCGTACATGTGTGTGCACGAGAATCGAACACCCTAAGGTCAATCTAGCGATACGAGTATCTTGCATGCATGCAATCCGAGTCTACGTTAGATTTACGTGTTAGAGTGTTGCATACTTTCGTACAGATCTTTTAACCAAGGTGAATTATCTTCTTAGTCGATGAAGATAGAAGAACACCCGTAAAAAAGATCAACGGATGAAGCCTTCTTTGTTCACCCGATCTCACACGATACACGGCACATCGTTCCAGGATCTCTAAGTACCTCTGAGGTACGACCCTTCTCCACCTTCGAATCATCACGCGAGGAAGACGATGGCAAAGTCCAATTTAGGGCTGGCAATTTTGGACCCAACACGAAGTTAGCGGGTCAGGGTTAAACGGGTTCGGGTTGTAAACAGGTCAACACGATAAAACCGTTTAATAAACGGGATGGGTCTGGGTTTAGGGTCGATCTGGACACGGTAGACCCGGGAAGAACCGTTTAAAATTCAACGGGTTGTGTCATGTCGGGTCGGGTCGGGTCTACTCACAATTCGATACTATATAATATAGTACCAGCGGGTCTATCGGGTCAGGTCAGGTCTAGTTGGATTGGGTTGGATTGGGTCAACTGAATAGACCCGTGTGGTAAATGGGTCTAACAGGTCTTATCGGATCTACCCGTTTATAAACAGGTTGGGTACGGGTTTAGGATCTAGACACGATTAGTTAAATGGGTCGGGTCCGGGTCTAGGGGTTTTGGATAGGACCCAAAACTAGACACAACACGAACCCGACCCGACACAACCCATTGCCACCCCTAGTCCAATCCCACATGTGAGCAAAGAAGACAAGAGACGAGTGAGAAGAAGAGAGAGGGTTCGAGTAAAAGCACTAGAGGTCAGCCCCCTTTCCCCTTGCTCTCTAATAGTGGTCATCCCCCCTAATCTTGCTAGAGCAAGAAGCTAGGGCCAGCCCCTAACCTGTCTCCCTCCTTGCGTAAGTACGTAGGCCGACTGATCGAACTCAACCACGCTGGTATCTTAAGGCCGAATCGTTTGTAGTAAGTGTTAATAACCAGTATCGTCCTCAGGGATTGTGACTATATAATTAAGGTTGATTTTAGGGATTAAAGCAATTAGGTGAATAAAGTTGATTGGTGATTGTTCGATTATCTAGATCGGAATTCACTATTACATATTCCACTTTCTATTTTCTAGATCTCCTCAAGCCTTCTGGTGATCAGACTCTAGTCAAACCTGCTTCACCCTCTGTCTACTTGTATAAGCACTCCTCGGCCTATCGAGAGTAGCTCTACCTCTTCAGAGATAGTGGATTCAAAGATTGCGTCTTACCATACGGAGACATAGGCTTCGGCCGAACTTCGTCACTACCTCCTGTGTCAACTCTTCTTCTTCTCTCTCTCTCTATACTCTATAGTGTTTGTGTGATAGCTCAGCCTCCCACATTAGCCATATCTCAAAGGTCAACACCTTCCATTGACTATTGAAGAGGGACCATACGATGGGCGTAATATCCCCTATAGTTTGGTGTTGTATTTAGGATCCTTCCCTATCGACTTACAACCTCTGAGTTTCCCAGCTCCTTCGGTCAAGTAGCAACTATCGATAGTCTGAGCAATCTGTCTGTCTCCATCGTTATACCAGAATAGTGAAGACATGACCTGTGGATCAGCCGGAGGGAAGCAACCTGTATCAAGATGTTCCACGTCCTACGACTAGCTCAATGAGTCGTAGGCTTGCGATGAGTCAACCCCAAGAACAACAACCCGCTGTAGATTTGAGAAGTCACTGGTCAGGTGATCGCACCATTCAGATTCAACCTCAGTAATCTTCTCAGCCTGCCGACATGACTACTCAACACCCGAGGAAAGCGCATGCCTCACCTATGCCCGATCCTAAGGCAACATATCAAGTTTCGACGAATGACTTCCAGCTATTCACCCTAATGAAGCAGAACGTTGCTTTCATGATAGTGAGAGATTCCCTCCAATGTATCATCGTCGAGGGAGGAGTCAATCTCCCATGATCAGCCACTGGCATCAACGACAAAGCAGACATACAAAGGTCGCGGTTGACCCATCTCCCGCTTCTTCCTGATGATCCATCGCCGATACCCCGCGGTGATCCTTCGAACCCCTCTCGAGAAGACCCTCGCCCTTTCCTTATAAATCGACAATCTGGGAGTATTCCGATGAGTCTGGTCATCATCCCGTGCTACTCGCTTTTGGGTCATCCTCCGATCCCTACATTGTGAGGGATATTCGGAATAATGGTCGTCACCCCATAGTCTGACTACATTGCAACAATGGCCGAGCTTTGGCAGAGCATCGGATGGCGAGAGTGACACTGATGCCCTTGTTGCCTCCTCTCCTTCCGAGACGCCTCTCAGACCAACGAGGTGATCGTCGGAACAACTACGCCTCCGAAGGGCCACTTCACCAGCAAATTCTCCGAGCCCATTTCCTTCGGAGTTGGAGGACTCCTATTCTCCCTAAATTCAACTGCTTGATGGGAGACCTAACATTACATATCCTCGACTTCAAGCAGGCATTGATGTCGCATGACCATAACAACCAAGTTCTTTACCGTACCTTTGAAGGTAGAATGGAACATATCACTCGAATGGTATCACCACCTCTAGACGGGCTTTGTGAGTTGGTTTAAGGATCTGACAGATCTCTTTGTTCAGCACTATAGATGAACCTTAAGCTAGAGAAAAAACTAGACTCCCTCTACTGACTTTGCATGGGATCGAATGAAACCCTCCAAGTGTTCACTCGAAGGTTCCAGAATGAGCACGATGCGCTCTCTGGACATCACCTCGGCGATGAAACGGTCATGTTGGTATTCTAGAAGACCTTGTGCTATGACCTCCATATCTACAACGGCCTCACTCACAATCCACCTGCCTCTCTCGGAGCGTTGTTTGATCGGATCCAATAGGAGATCGAGGTGGAGGATGATCAAGTCGTGCGTAAGAGGCTTGACCTCAAGAAGCGTACCAATCCCTAACGAAATCATTGTTTAAAGACAAATATGGTTAGGGCAAGTTATCAAATTTACATAAACAATCATTGTCTATAGAATTGCTCCCAATCCCTAACAAAACCATTGTTTAAAGACAAATATACCTACCAAAGTTATCAAATTTATCAATTTACCCTTCTGTTAACCAAAGATGTTGCTCCCCCATGAAACGATCAGTTTTGAAACCGATAATAAAATTACTATAGCTACTACAGTGGTTTCACTATAGCTGCTATAGTAAAATCATTGTAACTGCTACAGTGATTTTTTCATGGCTGCTACAGTGAAATCATTATAGCATTGAGTATCATTTTAAAACAATGTAGTTGCTATATTGATTTAAAATGATACTCAAATATATTAAATAATACTTAATTACCTACAGTACGATAAATTAAAAAGGATACTCTTGATATACAAAATGGTACTCAATTCCCTACTTTAAATGGTACTCAGATATACAACATAATACTTAGTTATCTACAGTGATTTAAAATGTAACTCATATTAAAAATGATACTCAATTTCCTATAGGGATTTCACTCTAGTACTCAGATATATAAAATGGTACTCAATTCCCAATAGAGATTTAAAATGGTACTCTAATATACAAAGTGATACTCAGTGCTACAGTAATTTCACTGTAGCCATGACGACAAAATCTCTGTAGCAACTAAGTAATTATCGTAGTTGTTACAATGATTTCACTGTAGCTGCTACAATTATTTAAAATGGTAGTCAAATATACAAATTAGTACTCAGTGTTATAGTGATTTCACTGTAGTAGCCATAACAAAAATCTCTATAGCATCCACGGTGAAATCACTGTAACAACCTATACCACTACAGCACCTACTGTAAATTAATATGGGAGAATCTCATGGTTATTTTTGGTATTTAGAAAAAACACATCATCCAAAACGGTAAGAAAATGTTCTCTTACTTGCAAGAAACGTGGGAGATCGTTTGGATGATATGGTCCAATTGTCTTTTTCAAAATCCACCTCATCAAAAACAAGCTTTAATTCCATGGACCTAAGCTTAACTTAAACAATTAGGTATCTTGCAAATAATCAATATGCTATATACTGAATTTATACTTAATTTTCCCTAAATATTAAGCGAGCATCAGCTCCATTCCGGCTCCATTCCATAGACCACTTAGCCAAGCCCTTATATGAGCTTCACATGTAATCATAGGTGCCAGTTCCAGTAATGTGCACATACTTTTGATTATTAACCACATGGTTATTGTTTTAAATACTCGGCCTAAGTTGGAGTGTGAACACCCCCTCCTCTTTGGAAAATCCATAAAACGATTATGGAATGCAGGAGACTATCCTAATTGTTTGCTAATTGTGAGCTGCATCATGTGAGTTGAGACTGCGACATGGCACCGGACTTCTTAGCCTCCCATGCTCTACACTTTCATTCTGATTTTCGTAATTTTGACTTCTCTGGTTGTCTTTCCTCTCTCTTTGAAGAGATTCTCTATAAATATTCTAAAGATCATTAATGAGAATAAGTCCAACCAACTTACTGCTCTTCCTCCTCTCTATTTGGATCTACTGACTCTAGACAACCCGTTGAGATTGGTACCCAATATCTGATTAAAGAGAGGCTAAGAGAGTTGATTGGCTGGTGTTTTTATTGCAAAAAAAAAAGTGGGTCCGTGGGTCATCTTTGCCCCCATCATGCACAAGTGAAACCGAGTACAAACTCAAGTGGATGGGTCAACTTGGCTTATTAAAAAAAAAAAAAGGCTAAAGGCTAATTTAACCACAAAATTAGAGAATTACAAAAAAAAAACTTGGTGAACGGTCCCTAACAAGAGATCGATTTAAGAGGAAGAACAACCAATAAGATGGTGGTGCACCAAGTTCCTCCGGTAAAGGATGCAACTAGAGCAAGTCCCACACGTAGGGCTGACAATTCTGGACCCGACACGAAGTTAACGGGTCTGGATCTAGGTTAATAAACGGGTCGGGTCTGGGTTTAGGGTCTGGACACGATAGACCCGAGAAGACCCGTTTAAAATTCAACGAGTCGGGTCGGGTCTACCCGCAATCTAATACTGTAGTATGTAGTACCAACGGGTCTTATCGGGTCAGATTGGGTCGAGTCGGATTGGGTCGGATCGGGTCAACTGAATAGACCCATGTGATAAATGGGTCTAACGGGTCTTATCGGGTCTACCCGTTTATAAGCGGGTTGGGTACGGGTTTAGGGTCTAGACATGATTAGTTAAACAGGTCGGGTCCGAGTCTGAGTCTAGGGGTTTTGGACACGACCCAATTCGACACGACACGACACGAACCCAATTCGACACAACCCATTGCCACCCCTACCCACACGTGACTTTTATCCATTTTTAATGGCCAAACTACCCCTTAGCACATGCCCCTCCATCCTTGTTGCTACAGGAATCAACCCGCAGTTTTACTACAATGATTTCATTGCAGCAATTTTTTTTGGGAGACACGATTTCATGGAAAAAGAAATTGGTACAATAATTTCACTGTAGCAAACGAGTAACAATCTGCGTAGATTGTTACTTAATGTGTAAAAATCATTACTCTTTTGCTACAATGATTTCACTGTAGAAAAAATAATTTCTCCGATGAGATTTCCCAAAATATAAAATTTTGCGAAAGTGATTTCACTGTAGCAAGAGTGTAAAAATTTGCACAAATTGTTACTCAACAATGATTTTTACTCAATCTATACAGATTGTTACTCTTTTGCTATATTGATTTCACTGTAGCAAGTTTTTTTTGAGATTTATCAAAAAAAAAAAATAGTTACAGTGATTTTACTGTAGCAAAAGAGTAATATTTTTTTAAGATTGTTACTCTTCTTGCTACAATGCTTATGTTAACCTCGTATCGGGCCCACATGTAAAACTGCACGTAGGACTGGTGCTCACATGTACAGAACATAGGGGTAAGTTGGTCATTTACCAATAGGGAGGACCTATCACCAAAAACTCATGTTGACCGACTTTATCTCTAAATACTATCTATTAGAATTACCTTTCCCCAATAACCCCAAAAACAAATCTCGCGTATGGTTATTTAGTTATTTATGTTCAATTATGAGAAACTGAAGATTATGATATCCTCACACCCCAGAACCAGGGTCGTAAGGGGAGGTCGACATAGGGTATATGAAGACAACACTTCTTAGGCCGCTAACCTATATGGGACTATACTCCAACACTCTTCCTCAAGTGTAGCCCGATTTCGTTCGGTCTTTGTCACGTGGGTAGGCTCCCACTCAACTTAACAGACATATATAGATCAAACCTGCTCTGATACCATATGATAACGAATACTCTAGGTGGAATTCTTCTCTACCCAAGCAATGGGTGAGAGGAGGATTATATTAACGTTACAATATTGACATCCCTTCAATCAAGGGATTGTCATTTATATTTTTACGATATTGGCTTCCCATCAATCAAGGATTGTCATTGATAATTAACCCTAGCCTTCAATCATTGTGTAATTTACAAGGAGTTATATGCGAACCGATCCTAATAATGGGGATTCGGTTTTGATGGAATGAACAAATCAAGAGGTATCCCCGTGATCATCTTGATATGGCTCATTATGCCCCCTCAAGCTGAATGGTCCACCATGGACAGTCATCTTGCACAAAGGAAGGTAACTCGTGGTGAAGAAAGACCTTTGGTGAAGATATCTGCAACCTGATCCTTGGAAGAAATAAAGTGAAGATCAAGACGGCGAGCGGAAACCTTCTATCGAACAAAGTACGTGGTAGTTGATCTCGATGTGCTTCATGCGAGCATGGAACACCAGATTGATAGTAAGGTAGCTCCAAGATTATCACACCACAAAATAAGAGAGCAGGTTTGAATGCCAAGCTCGTGGAGTAGAGATTGGATCCAACTAAGCTCAGCAGTGGCAGTAGCAAGGCCACAATACTCATCCTCAATGTTGAACCATGAGACTTGCTTCCTGGCATGTATACCTCTTCTTCAAGAACATCATGTAAAAAGGCATTTTGCACGTCCAACTAATGTAGAACCCACCGATCTGAGACTGCAATACTGAGACTGTACGGATAGTACGCAGTTTGACAATAGGGCTAAATGTTTCTTTGTAACCAAGACCTTCTTGTTGGTTAAAATCTTTAGCAACAAGTCGAGTATTGTAACGATCGATAGAACTACCGGTTTTGTGCTTGAGCTTGAACACCCACTTACACCCGATAATATTCATACAGAGAGTGGGTGGTGCCAGGGTCCACGTGCCATTATGAATAAGAGCATAAAGTTCATCATCCATTGCTAGTATCCAGTTTGGATCAACTTCAGTGGTAGGAAGGGGGTGCTTGGTAGGGTGAAAGGCCTTAGATTTGAAAATACCAGCTTTGGAGCGGGTCACCATAGGATGGGAGTTAGTGGTAGGATTAGGAGTGGTTTCATGGCAAGCATGGGAGGAGAGGATTTTTGTTGGGTCTAGGGAAGGGGAAGGTAGAGGACTGGGTGTGGTAGATGGCTCAATCGGTTCTTCGGAGGAGGCAGGGAAAGGATTGAGTGAGCCAGTAGGTGGGGAATCTAAACTAGGTATGGAAGATTGTATGGGGGTGAGGACAGGGAGTAAAGTATTCTGAGACAAGAAGAGGCATCCGAGCCTGGGAATATGGATGATAATGCAATGCCGCAAATGGATAGGTCTTGCCACGCCCCGATATTTTAAGGATTTATGCAACCCGTAATATACTGGGGTGTGAAGAAAAAATCAACTTGATTCATCATTTCAACTCAAAAACGAATGAAAACAGAGCATTTACTTGCACCAACGATTCAAGTACAAACTTCAGTTATGAGAACGATTACAATAATTAAAGGACTTTTATTATATCTAAGTGTCTTTAACATGCCACTGGAGCCTCTTCGATGTAGGGCTTATATAAAGGATCTTCGATCTCTCGCTCCTTGCTTTCTTTCTCTACTGGGTCTTCCATCCGTGCAGGGTTAGGATCTGCCAATACACAGTCTATAGGGGGTGAGTCTTACAACACAAACTCAGTAGGTTGGTGATGACTAATCATTTTAACTAAACAAAATATATTTAAAAATTACTAAAGCATCACTTAATTATTCATTGGGCAATTATCCCAATTAAGACCATTTACCAGGCTGGTCTCCCTACCTGAGGATACTTTTAGGCACCAGCCAGGGCTAGCCTCATACCCAGGGCGTTCTAGACAAACCCCACACCTAAGGATGCTTTTAGTCGAAATAGGGCTAGCCTTACACCCAGGGCGTTTACAGGCAAAGCCCACACCTTATCGGTCAAAGACTCATGAATTAGCTAAGAGTACTATAAACATTTCTTTTATATATATATATATACTAGTAAAAACCCCGTGCCCAAGGACACGAAAAAGATTTCGAGAGCGACGAAAATACTTTGAGAGCGGTGATAAATTTAGAGGGTGACGATAATTTTTTGAGGGCGGCAATAATAATTCATAGACAATGATATTAATTTGAGAGAGATGAGGGGTTTATAATATTTCGAGGGTGGCAACGGGACGTTTCAAGCAATAACTATATTATTAGGGGGTTCAATAATTCGAGGGTGGCAACAGAATCCTAACGATTGCCAACTCCATTTAGTCCGATCACCATGCAAACTAACAATTGTCGTAAGGTTTTAACTCGGAACCCCCTCCCTCCAGGTTGCTCTCTCTCTCTCTCTCTCTCTCTCTCTCTCTCTCTCTCTCTCTCTCTCTCTCTCTCTCTCTCTCTCTCTCTCCTTTGGAGGAGGGGACAACCCTAAAACGACCCGACCCAAGGCATCACCCATGTTGTGGTGGCATTCGACGGTTGCCGACTATTTTCAGCCCCGACCGACATACAAACGAATGACTGAGGGTTCCACCTAAAGACGACCCGATCCAAGATCTACCAGAGTCCCAACCTGAAACCGACTCATACTTAATCAGGTCCACAAAACTTAGAACCGAATCAATCCATTTAGTTAAAATACCGGAGCCAACCCGACCCATTTAGATCATGTTGGGTCGGTTCTCGGTTTTACCGGACCCAAGTTTCACCCCTAGTACTACTATTTTCCACGGAGGATTATGGTTGGAGGATGGTACCATCATTCATGGCGCTGCGCCGCACCGTGTGCATAAATTGCTACGTGGATGTGGTCGTCATGATGATGATGATGATGAAGATATATATATATATATATATATATATATATATATATATATATATATATATATATATATATATATATATATATATATATATATATATATATATATATATATATATATATATATATATATATATATGAGGGGTGTTAGGATGCGGCGTGCGGTGCGTGCGACGCACCGCAGCAGCCGTCTGATGCACTGCTGCGTGCATCGCACGCACCACAACAGTGCATCAGACGGCTGCGGTGCGGCGCCGCACGCACCGCACGCCGCATCCTAACATTCCTCTATATATATATATATATATATATATATATATATATATATATATATATATATATATATATATATATATATAGAGAGAGAGAGAGAGAGAGAGAGAGGAATGATAAAATGTGGCGTGCAGTGTCGCACCGCAGCCGTCTGATGCACCCGCTGCCTGCGTGCGATGCACTCAGCGGTGCATCAGACGGCTGCGGTACGACACCGCACACACCGCACGCCGCATCCTAACACGCCCCTATATATATATATATATATATATATATATATATATATATATATATATATATATATATATATATATATATATATATATATATATATATAAACTCCATGCCCGGGGGCACGCAAAAAAGTTCGAGGGTGTTATAAAAACTTTCAAGGGCGACGACGATATTTCGAGGGAGGTCATATTTTGAAAGGTGACAATTTTTTTTCTCACTCACTCCCCCCCAATTTTCATCGCATGAGCATCCATTATAGGTGTCGGAGGTAGCAAAACACCTTATTGCTACGTAGTTTACCCGTCACTGCCACCCATCAAAGGTTGCACATTTGCAACCATTGTCCGTCGTTACCTCCACTCGTTCCTCATTGGCGCTGTCATCCACCTGTCGTCGATGCCCAACGCCACCGCTATCGATGCGCCATCCTCGGTCGCTGTCGATCACAAAAAAAAAAAAACTTATGCCACTATTGCCCACCTCCACTAATCGCCAAAAAAACCCACGTCGCCACTATCGGTCGCTACCCCACCACTACCACCCACCACCGTCATTTGCCATCGCTCGCACTATAGCTTACACCGATAGCTGCTTCTTATTGCTGCTCAACGAATCCTACCATCATAATTGTCCACCATCGCATAAAAAAGAAATATTTCCATATCATTTCATAAAACCCAATAGGTGGTGTTCTTCTATACTAAACATGATTGCATTATGCCATCATAAAAACCAAGCGTCGGCCGATACCCCCCCCCCTACCATCCCCTCAATTATAAGAACAGGAAACTGAAATGATGAAAGGACCCCATAACATCCCTGCTAGCAAATAGTTGCAAATTCAAAATGACAACAAATCTCCATGCTAATAAGCAGAAACAAAGAGCTCGTGCTAAAACTATATATAGAAAGAATAAAACAATTGAAACAAAAAACATGAGATTTGAGATGACAATTTTATAAGAATTAAAACAAATGGGTGCAACTACAACATTTTACATTCCCATTTCAAATCAAGTACCTTTTATGTTTTTCTCTTTATACAACAAAAAAATATCCATATTTTTCCTCTCTTTAATGTCCTGACCCTCTCTACAAATTTTTGGAAAGAAAATTAAAAATCTGACATAATTTTGGAGGGAATTTAGCTCGATCGTTTGAGCGAGAACTCCACGGGTGAGCAAAATTCCACTACATTATTTGGTTGTTGGATTGGGAGGCTTTTGGAGTGGAAATCAACTACACTCCATTACTCTCAGTGGCATCTCTCTCTCTCTCTCTCTCTCTCTCTCTCTCTCTCTCTCTCTCTCTCTCTCTCTCTCTCTCTCACACACACACACACACACACACACACACACACACCCTATTCTTACTGACTGCTGCTAAACAACCCCAAAAATTAGAAAACAATGAAGGGGAAAGAAAGATGAATGTAACGCTACCGGCGGTAGCCCAGTTGCCACTCCACGAACAACCTCGACCCCCTGAAAAAATAAAAAGAAACAAAAGGAGAGTCGATAATCCTAAAACAGGGGGAAAGAAAAAATAAGTTGAGATAGAGAAAAGAAAATGAGGACGACATGTTCCAGCCCCGCCAGAGGCAATACCCCAGTTACCATTCTCTCGGCAACCTCGACCTCAATCGCTTGAAACAGAGAAAGGGATGGGGAAAAAAAGGAAAGGGGATGGGGAAAATACAAAAAAAAACATTGGGAGAGTAGCAATAATCTAGAGAGAGAGGATAAAAAAAGTAATAAATACCTACTCCTGTAGAGACAGTGTTTTGTCCGGCAACCCCAACAACCCCGGCCTCGACCGCCTAGAATAGAGAGAGAGAGAGAGAGAGAGAGAGAGAGAGAGAGAGAGAGAGAGAGAGAGAGAGAGAGAGAGAGAGAGAGAGATGGTTAAAAAAAGAAAAAATAAAGTAGAGGAAGAGCATCAAAAATTGAAAAGAAATTGACCACAACCCCCGGAATTCTCCCTCTCCTCCCCTTCCTCCACGTCTCCTCCGCCCTCCTCTCTGCTTCCTGGGGAACTGTAAAAAAAAATCCCACTTCTCCAATTCTACAAATATGCAATTGCAAATTTGAACCCCTTTCCTCGTCGAATTTGGGTGCCCATCCCGAATGTGGGTTAGTTTTAAGTTCTGCAAGCAAAAATAGAACATTTTAATTATATCAGCAGATTCATCGGTTAATTGTAATCCAATTGCTTTACAAACCCAAGAAAAATGATAACATCGCATTAATCACAACTTGTAATTCATTGAGAATGATGTTGTATTGAAATGAGAATCCAATATTTAACTCGAGAAGGATACATGAAGAGAATCTTACTCGTCTCGATATATAGCAAGCCCATTGTTTTTCAGAGTCTCCGCAATGGTAATTGTTGCAATGGCTGCAGAATTAATTGGAGCAAATTAGTTATCAAGAATGTGGAACATTCGTAAGATATATAAGAATATGAGGTATTTTGAGCTAGTTAACAACTGCTTTTGTAATCCAATTGAATTTAACATCTTAAAACAATCTTTAAACACCTAGAATAAGCTCAAAGTGTGACATTTACAACGAAATGTACACATTTTTTTGCTCTAATAGTACAGCTAGTACACATAACAGATCCTTTATCCCATAAGCAATCTCAGACTACAATGCATGCATAAAAGCAAAAAAAAAAAACAAAGAACCAACTATTTATTAAAGACATTTAGTACTCATTTGCGGCTCATCATAGTTTGATTGCCACAGACGGATTGGCATGGTAGCAACGGCCGCATCGAGTCCAGCACGTCGAATGAGACTATCCTACAACCAAAAGAATAAAATCATGACAGAGAGAAGCAATAAAGAAAATAAAATCTTTTAATTATATCAATCGGATTCAAGATAAACATTTAAATCACCAAAAAGTATGCTAATTTAATATGTGAAGGTTGGAAAAAAAATAACTTTACTAATAAATTTTTTTAGTGATTTGTGATATTATGATCGGTGATATGTGATCAGTCATCCTGTTCAAAAAAAAAAAGTGATTTGAAACCCAAGCAGGGATAGAAATTAGCAAGTCTAAAAAAAAAACTTTTGATCTCACAATTTAGAAATATAAATCAGGGATTTGAAACCCGATAAAGTCTCACCACTCATATTCAGGGATAGAAATCAGACAAAAAAGAACTTTTCACCTAACAAAAAACAGAATTATAAATAAAATAAACCACTGAAACACGATTGTTCATTAACAAATATAGAAATTTTGAGGTCACATACCAGAAGTAGATCGACGGAGGGGGATATCGGGGGAGAGAGATCTGGATCCAGCCCCTCCCCGGTTGCAGATATGCCAAAGGAGATCGAGGTAGTGGGGATCTGGACCCACAGCTCATCTTCTTCACGCGTGCCGGTCGCTGACCAAAGATCATAAATGCAGTTCGACGACTTCGAACTCGCTCCTCGATCTGTAACAGAGAGAGAGAGAGAGAGAGAGAGAGAGGGGAAGACAATCTGTGGGTGCTGATTCTTCATAGCGAGGGAAGGAAGACGACGACTTCGACCTCGGTCTCCTCGATCTGAAACAGAGAAAGAGGAAAAATAATCAGTAACCCTAAATCAAAAAGGGGAGAGAGAGAGAGAGAGAGAGAGAGAGAGAGAGAGAGAGACTACCTGCGATCTCAAAGGGGAGGGGAGGATTCTTGCGATCTTAATTTCTTAACAAAGGGGAGGGGAGGCCAGCTTCAGATCTGACGATCTGGGGAGAGGAGGGAGGGGGCACGGGAGTGAGGAGATCGGGTCTTAGTGGCGTAGCGTGGGGGCTGATTCTTCATAGCGAGGGAGGGAAGACGACAACTTCGAGCTCGACCTCCTTGATCTGAAACAGAGAAGTAGGAAATAAATCAGAAAGGAGAGAGAAAGAAAGAGAGAGAGAGAGAGAGAGAGAGAGAGAGAGAGAGAGAGAGAGAGAGAGGTGGGAGGGAGGGGGCGCGGGAGTGAGGAGATCAGGTCCACCTCCCCTAACGCTGCTACCACCGGAGAAGAAGGGGGAGGGATCTGCGGCTCTACCTCCCTTTGCCGCTGCGCTGCCCAGCCGAGGAGAGAGAGAGGGGGGGGGGGGAGGAGAGAGTGAATAGAAGAGCACCCATCTCCGAGACCCTCCTCCACTTTCTTCGGGACTGCAATCGAGAGAGGGAAGGGAAGGTGAGAGGGGAAATCGGAGTGAAACGAATAAGAGGGGGAGAGAAGAAGGAAGGGAAGGTAGAGCATACCTGGAGGAGCCCACTAAGAATCGTACCGTCTATAGCAGCAGGAACACCCACCGGCTGCATCGCACTCGGCTAGCCCCGACGCTGGCCACACGGGCGCTCGGGAGCGAAGAGGGGGAGAGGAGAGGGCTTGGTGGAGATAGAGGGGGTTTAGGGATCAGGGTTGAGGGGGGTCTCTTGGAACAGGGGCTTGGACGGTGGATATTGATTACCTAGGGTGGCTGGGGCGGCTCGCCTTTACCGATGGAAGGCGGATGGGAGGGCTCTCGGACGGAAGGCCGGACGATTCGATTACCCAGGGCGGCTCGCTCCCATCCTCTCTCTCAAGCTAATGTAGGGGGAGAAAAAGGGGCTCAATCGGACGGGGGGATCGGACGGATCAGGTGCTGGATCATCTCTTTCTCTTTCTGGAGGGGGATTTAAGAGGTATGGGGATGAGGTATGGGGATTTAAGATGGGGATTTAAGAGGCTGAGTGGAATTTAAGAGGGATGGTGAGTGAGATTCGTTGGCTGGGATAGAAAATGGACGACTGTGATTTGTCTCCCAGTTTATCCCTTTCCTCTGCATAAATCTGGGCCATTGCTTTGTCTCAGTTCATTTGTCCCCCCCACAACCGTCGTCCCTTATTATATAGATATATATATAAATATATATATATATATATATATATATATATAGAGAGAGAGAGAGAGAGAGAGAGAGAGAGAGAGTACGGGGTATGAGCTGACAGCTTTTTTATCAATTTGAGCAGTCGCTTTATAGCCATCCGATTAAAATCAATGGCCGTTCGTTTTTTTTTTTAACACAACAACATCTAACAGCTGTAACCCACTACACCCTCACCCCTCATCCTCTCTCTCTGTTTCTCTCTCTCTCGCTGAAACACCGGCGATCGTCCATCAGATCCTCGGAGTCGGATGAGAGGACCCAGCCCGAGTAAGCAACGCCGCGTGCATCATCAAGGCCCTTTCTGCAAGACGAAGGCCGGGAAAGGTAGCGAGCTCGGGGACGGAGAAGTCATGTAGGCCGGGCCCGCATAGAACGGCCTACCGGTCGCCGGATCCAGCCCCAACTTCTGCGCCGAGGAGAGCTGCTCTCCTCCCGTGGTGTCTGATCGGAGATATTCAGCGGCGGCGGACACGGGGACGAACGGCGGCGGCAGCTCCTCCCCGCGCTTCAAGATCTTCACCTCCTCCATGACGAGGTCGCGCGACGGGGCTGGGTCCTCTCATCCGACTCCGAGGATCTGGGGGAGGAGGAGGGGGTGCGGTAGTTGGGGCTGCAATCGACGATGGAGGTGCTGCCGGAGATGCCACTGCGATCGCCGGTGTTTCAGCGAGAGAGAGAAACAGAGAAAGAGAGGATGAGGGGTGAGGGTGTAGTGGGTTACAGCTGTTAGATGTTGTGTTTAAAAAAAAAACGAACGGCCATTGATTTTAATCGGATGGTTATAAAGCGACTGCTCAAATTGATAAAAAAGCTGTCAGCTCATACCCCGTATTCTCTCTCTCTCTCTCTCTCTCTCTCTCTCTCTCTCTCTCTCTATATATATATATATATATATATATATATATATATATATATATATATATATATATATATATATATATATATATATATATATATATATATATATATATATATATATATATATATATATATATATATATATATATATAGAGAGAGAGAGAGA
Organism: Chamaelirium japonicum; assembly: GCA_947650365.1. NCBI lineage: Eukaryota > Viridiplantae > Streptophyta > Magnoliopsida > Liliales > Melanthiaceae > Chamaelirium > Chamaelirium japonicum. The sequence continues at coordinate 85,471,471 of OX393549.1, forward strand.
GAGAGAGGGCTGGGTTCCTATGACATGTCATAGGGAGTACCCTATGACATATGGTGAATTAGTAATGCTAGAATGTTTAGAATGTGCTGAATTTTTTTGAGGGTGATCACCTTACCTTAGATAGAATGTCCACAAAAAATCAAAGCATTCTAAAACTTGTTGGGGCATCAAATGCTAGAAGCTTTATCGGCCATCCATTTTAACCGTTAAATTGAAAATCATATTTGATGCCTCTAGAAGTTTTAAAATGAGCCGATTTTTTGCGGGAGTCCTATCTAAGATAGGGTGATCATCCTCATAAAAATTCAGAACATTCTAAATATTCTAGGGTTACTAACTCACCATATGTCATAGGGTACTCCCTATGACATGTCATAGGAACTCAATTCCCATATATATATATATATATATATATATATATATATATATATATATATATATATATATATATATATATATATATGGGGACGGGGAGCCTGGACCTCAGGTGCAGCGTTAACGCTGCACCCTTGGCTCTGCGCGCGGCATGTGTCCAGAATCGAGGGAGATCGAAAGCGGAGCGGGGAGTCCGGACCGAGAAAACAATCTGCAAATCCTGTGATCGTCCGATTGAAAATGATCGACCGTCTGATCCCGTGCAGCACACCCGCTCGGTTTGATTCGACTCTCATCCGTTCGATCGATTGGAATCGAACGGATGGAAATCTTTTTCGCTGTTACTGTAGCGGCTACAGTAACAGCGAAAATTAATTTCATCCGTTCGATTCCCATCGATCCAACGGATGGGAATCGACCGACCCATATGTGTGTTAATTAGATGGATCGATGAGAATCGAATGGATGGAAATTTTTTTCGCTGTCACTGTAGCCGCTACAGTAACAACGAAAAAGATTTCCATCCGTTCGATTCCAATCGATCAAACGGATGGGAGTCGAATCATACCGAGCAAGTGTGCTGCACGGCATCAGACGGTCGATCATTTCGATCGGACGGCCACAGGATTTGCAGGCTGTTTTCTCAGTCT
>OX393549.1:85472995-85517995 GCA_947650365.1 Chamaelirium japonicum
ACGTCTTACCTTTTGCTACCAGCTGCAGCCTCCTTTCTCTCTTCCCTATCTTCAGCCAAAAAATGAAACCTAACCTAAATCCTTTTCCTATTGAGGTACCCTTTTACCCTTAATCCTTTGAACTTTTACCATTTATTCTCTTCAATCCAAGCCGCTAGATTATAATCCAAAGGCCCAGTTCTGAGAACCTATTCAGCCACTTAAGTCACCAGACCCGACTTCCATTTTGGATCTGACCCGCTATCGATCCCGACCCGACATCTTCTTTGGATCATATCTTTGAATCCGTTCATTGGAATCCAACGAACCAAATACCAAAGCTGCACGATTTTTCGAACCGGATCCACTCGTGCCCTCCATGCCTCCATCCAGTCAGCCCAGCAGTACATAATTATGACTTTGCTCTTGCTGCCTTTATCGCCATGTACTACCACGGAGATGATTTTGACTTCGGATCCATTCCACTCTTCTCTAGTTGGCGTTATTCTCCATCCTACTTGGAGATCCATCCACCTTATGGGCATCCTTATGGCCATCATATTTTCTACCAGACAACCGGGTACATATTTCTCTATGAGCAAGTATCTACCGATCAATTTGCATTCCATGTTACTTCTAATTGGGACGTGCAAGGTTCCTTGCACATCGATGATCGCGCCTACAAGCTGAACTTGCCAGTATCGCCATTTGTTTAGTGGTTTCAACAAAGGCCTGATACATGGACACGCTAGGAGCGATTTGACTATATCCAGTATGTGCTCGATGATATCGGTGATGAGCTATGATATGGGGAACAAGTCCGGAGGTGCACCAGATGTTGTCAGTCCGCTCCTCCTATAGTGCCTTGACCAGAGCTTCCACCTTCGCTTACTATGGAGACTCCTCTTCATGTGGAGTTTCGTACTCTAGTAGCCCATCCAGAGGGGCATCTTTTGCCAGAGAAGTTGCCACAGCAAATAGATTTTCTTGGGCTAAACTCCGTGCCACCGGCCCCAGATTATCTCCAACTTCGTCTGCACTTGGGTCTACCTTCCGACGAGTTACCACTCCAGTCGACCCATGGGCGTGCGCTTGTTTGTAGACACCAGTCTTTCTTTGTTTTCCGGTCCACGCTCAACATCAACATATTCTTCGCGTGGGACCCGGGATGTGACTATCGTGCAGTTCGATACTACTTGTTGGCCCTCCATCACCAGATCTTGGCATCGTGATTATATCACGGTGGATGAGCCTTTGCTGCATTCGCTGCCACCTCTGTATTCCTGTCAGAAATCGATGACGAGTTCTTCACAGCGGAAGCGAATGCTGTGATCTGACTTGGGCCCTAACCTGTTGGCCCACACAAAGGCCCATCCTAGCCTGCCATGGATGGATAAGGCAGGATATTTCTTATGATATCTAGTATAATCTTTTTATATTTGAGATCTTTGTTTTCGACAAATTGTTAGGATAATTATTGGTTTTTAAATTTTTTGTCATATTTATCTTTTCTTTTATCCTATTTAAAGGTCCCCATTGTAGCCATTGAAGGGGAGATGATGATGAATGAAAATTGATGGCGGGTGCCTTCGTGGGCTCATGTATTTGAGTCCCCCACCTTGTTTCCTGATGGATTTTAGATCCCCCTCTCATCTAAGCTTCTAATCCCTTCTTCTCTGCCATGGTTCTTACCCCCTCATCCACTTTCTCTCAGTGATTCTGTATCACTAGTTATCCCTTTACAAAGAAAATATAAAAAGATTACACCGATGCCATCAATCGCTCTTCGACAAAGCGCGCTTACATCAGCCTAGGTTCGACCCAAATAGGCTACGGCCCGACCCGTTTGGTTTGATGGCCCACTGGTCACGTGGGCTTGGCCCACAGTTTTGGTCTTATAAGGGGAAAGGACGTTCGAGCTTACCAGAGCGATGGTTCGGTGAGGAGGTAGCGGTGGTCCGGCGACGACGAGTGGTGTTCTGGCGACGATGGCGGCAGTTCGGTGAGGGGGTGGCAGTGGTCCAACATTGGCGGGTGGTGGTGGGCAGCGATCCGGCGGTGGCGAGGGTGGTGGTGTTGGTGGGGTCAGCTAAAGGAGATGGGGAGAGGTAAGTAGGGTGGGCCCCTTTTTATAGGTCTTTGGTGAGAATATGAAAAGGCATGGGTTTTTTGTTTAATAAATCGTCCTTGATTGCAATTATAGATTTAAGGTAAGAATCTCAAAAGTCTCATTATTTACAGCCTTTGGTCTTAATGGTAATAATTACGTTTTCAATTAAAGAACTGAAGGGTCAATTAGCTGTCCTTAACTGAAAACTTTTCAGCTTCTAATCTCTTTAATTAATATTTCTATCGTCCTTTTTTGAAGAATTGCAAAATAGACTAATGGTTTGTGCTAACGAACTTAAGGCTAGAGACTAGGGTTCAAATCTTTTATTTTTACTTAAAGTTTTTTATTTTTTATTTTTTTTCATAGCTTATATGAAGTCAAATGATCAAACTTAATATACGTTTTTTAACTGTTTCACCAATCCGGATGCGATTAAAATATCGGATTTGAGGTTTGAGAATTTCTTAATTATCATTTTATTTGCACAGGCATTAATGACATAATTATTTATTTATATAATAATAATTATTATTAATATTATCATTTTAAATAAAAAAAAGCAAGGTATTATAGGTCTCTTCATCAAAGACAACATGTCGAGATATATAAAGGCACTTTGTGGAAATATGAAAGCATCACTAACCCTTATGTGATGGGATATACCCAAGAAAGATGCAAGGAAGTGAGCAAGACTCGAGTTTGGAATAAGTGTACGGATGAAGATTGATCGGTACATAACTGTACCATATTTATACCCCTAAATCTATGCGTAATCTTTCTCCAATATAACTTAATCGATGCTCTTATATGTATTTTGTAAACTTCCAGGAAATCGGATCATTTGAAAATTGATCTTAAAAGAACAAGTTAGAGGAGAAGCAAGGAGAAAAGCCATGTTACTGATGATTTTGGATCTCTGGGTGGATAAGAGAATTATATAAGAAGATCAGGTTCATCAAGAGCTTTGAAAGGAGCCCAAAAACACTTAATTCCGACAACCGAGTCAAAATTTATAGACAAAACAAGTCGACTCCGCAGTGCAGATCTAGAAAATAGCATACAATTAATGGAAGTCTGGTTGATTGGACCCGAAGCTTGATAAATTGGACCCTAAGCCTAATCGATCGAGCCTGGGCCGCCGAAACAGCCACATAAGCCCTATCTATTTCCTATTTTGATGGGGATTTTATGGGAAAACCCTAGGATGATCCATACCATTTAAATATATGTTTTTGGGTTGTCAAAGCCATCTTTTGGAGCCCGGAAGCTGTCGCAGAGAAGAAGATCAAGTCATCATAGACGCCATGCTTGATTAAAGGCATCCTTTAGGGATTCAATGAAATGCTAGTCTAGTAACATTTTTTTATAGTCGAATTAGAGTTTTAGTTTTCTTCTATGGATTGTTGTATGATTTGTGAAAACTAATTCACACGATACAAAGAAATTTGTTCACGCAATTCAGAAATCTCTACCTCTGCAAGTGTCGGTCACTACCTTGGGGCAATATGGAATTAGATTTGGCTTACAACCTTCTTCTTCTTTCATGCCTCCACCGGATCTCAAGGGGAACAATCTCCTATCTCGATCCACGATCTTCTTCGTCTCTCAAACACAATGGAGAAGCCTGAAGCTAGACCCTAAAGCCAGTCGTCAAACACAATGATAAGCCCCCCATCAAAACCTAGGGTGAAAACCCTATTTATAGCCCCTCAAAATATTGCAGGAAAAAAAAAACCCATGCACGTTTCGCTCCGGGCGCCCAGGGCGCCATGACCTGGGGCCAAAAAATACCAAATGCGAGACCTTCGCCCTGGGCGCCAACCAGTGACCGGTTGCCTCCCCCCCCCCCCCCCCCCCCATTTCCCAGTGCCCACCAGTGATTGGGCATCATTCCGTAGGCACTCAGGGCGCCAGCTTTAGGCTGGCCTCGATCCTGGTGCTCGTCAATGACCAGGCGCCACACAGTTGGTGTCCATGGCACCAACCTGCTAAAGTGTGTGCCCGGGTCCTCTGTATCGAGCCTCTTGGCGCATTCCGTCCTCGCCGAAACTGAGCCAAACTCTGACATCAGTATGCTGGTAGCCCGGTGCTTTGTCCGTCGTATTCCCTAGTGCGCTCAGCATGCTAGAACCCGAACCATATCGTGTTGTATTCCCCGAGTGCGTTCAGTGGTCCAGAGTCCGGCCTTCCCTTTGGTCGTATTCCCTGGGTGTGTTCATTGTCTCCTCCTCTTCTCTCTATCGGAATGTACCTATTTATCATTCTCTCTCTCCCCCCGATCCACATCTCTTCTATAGTTGTGACGATCAAGATCTCCGACAAGGTGTTAAACACATGCTTTGGTTGAGTGCTTACCTTCTACGGGATCTCACATGCCAACATCTCTCCCCCCTGGTGGCTTACAGGGATTACATTGACTTTCTACTAAGAGACAAAAATTGTGCAATAAGAGAAGCATCTGAGATGCAATCGATGGCATGAATGATATTTCAGAAAGAGAAAAACAAAGGTTGTGGGCTTACAGATTCCATCTCATGGTTAACATACACATAGAGAGAACAATGTTTGTATACTTTTATGTGAAGGGATTTTTTCATTGACAGCCGGACAGAGGAGAGGCCAAGATGCAAAATGACAATAAGTACATGCATTTGGTTCCTCGTACAGGGTAGGTAGGTTTCCTTCCTCATCCAACCTCCCCATGTATAGGTTCATTTCTTTCCTTTTTTATAATATAATATACCTCCTTATATATAGGTACGTTTCCTTCGTCATCAAACACCTATCAAGTTGAGAGAGAGAGATGATTTCTCATCTGCTGCACCTTCTGGTGGTGGCACTGTTGCTTGGAGTGTGGGGAACGGCGCATTGTGCCCCTTTATGTAGTACTCAAAAGGTCGATCAAAGTTATGACTCGGCGATTCAGTCTATTCTTAACGATATGGTGGGTGCAACACCCTTTCTGCTTGGCCATGATTACCCCACTTTTTATCCCGAAACAGGGCCCACTGTATTATGGGGGCACGCCTGCTGCAGGTCGATCATACCCAAAACCTGATCGATCAGACCCTAAGCCTGATCGATCGGACCTAGGCCGCCAAAACAGCCACATAAGCCCCATCTATTTCCTATTTGTATGGGGAAACTCTAAGACGATCCATACCATTTAAATGTGTTTTTGGGTTGTCAAAGCCATCTTTTGGATCCTGGAAGCCGTCGTGGAGAAGAAGATCAAAGTTGTCATCGACGCCATGCTTGGCTAAAGGCTTCCTTTAGGGTTTCAATGAAATCCTAGTCTAGTAACTTCTTTTATATTCTAATTAGAGTTTTAGTTTTCTTCTATGGATTGTTGTATGATTTATGAGAACTAATCCACACGATACAAAGAAGTTTGTTCACGCAGTTCGAAAATCTCTACCTCTGCAGGTGTCGGACACCACCTTGAGGCAATATGGAATTAGATTTGGCTTAAAACAATCTTCTTCGTTTCATGCCTCCACTGGATCTCAAGGAGACTAATCTCCTATCTTCGTCTCTCAAACACAATGGAGAAGCCAGAAGCTAGACTTTAAAACCAGCCATCAAAGGCAATGATAAGCCCCCCATCAAAACCTAGGGTGAAAACCCTATTTATAACCCCTCAAAATATTGGCAAAAAAAAAAAATCAAACCCGTGCACGTTTCGCTCTGGGCGCCCAGGGCGCCAATGACCTAGTGCCAAAAAATCACCAGACGTGAGACCTTCGCCCTGGGCGCCAACCAATGGCCGGTTGCCCCCCCAGTTCCTAGCGCCCGGCTACCAGTGATTGGGCGTCATACCGCAGGCACTCAGGGCTCTAGCCTGATGTTGGCCTCGATCCTGGCATCCGTCTGTTGGAAATAAATGCACGGCGCCTCGTCGATGGATCTCTGAGTGCCTCCATTCGACAAGCCTTCTCCTTCTACGAAACACCACGCGAGGAAGACGAATCGCCATCCAATGGCGCAAGCGAGGGAGAGAGATAAGAGAGGAGAGGAGAAGAGATAAGAGAGGGGCGGCTTGGGTTTCCCCAATAGGCATCATGCATGGCCGGCCCACCCTCTCCCCCATTGCTCTTATATAGGGCTGCCCTATCTATTGGATAAAGGTAGTACGGATAAGGTTTGACTAATTCAAATCTCTCCCTATATATCTCTTCATTTATCTCTATCTTTTTCTTGGTTTTGAAAACGGTCAAAACCAGCCCATTTTTTGTGCCTCATGACCGGCCCCTTTCATTGAAGGCAACAACCTCTTATAATAAAGGGGGCCGGCCTTGACCAGTCTCCCAACACTTAGGGCCGGCCCCCCTAGTACTTAGTGACGCATGGTATGACCAAAACACCCTTATGTCACTCGTTGGTCGTTCCTCGTGTATGAGACTTTGCAAGGCACATATAAGTAAGTGCACTAGTGATTTCACTATTCTCTGAGATTCCCATAGGGTACCTCTAGTGAAGTCAACTAGTCAACTCGCAACATGTCTCGGTGCATCGCACCCATATGGCAAAGTCAACTTATGGTAAGGAATTGCTACATACGTCTCTGCACTAACCTAGGGTTTTTCCTTAGTGCACACACGTAGCTACGCATCTACCGTGCACTAGTGCGAAGCACTCATAGAGTGTAGGCTTGGACTTCTCACTTCTGCTAATTGCGTTCTATGTTTTGAGGAGATGGTACAAGGACCGTACATAATGTGGATAAGGTGGAACCTTCAGGGACCAGGGTTCATGGCTTCCAACATGGACTCGATCAACACACTACCCGAGTGTACCATCGATCCTCTGAGTCCGAGTTAACCTGCGTGGCCACCCAGAGTGTGACGCAGGCTGCACTCCAATTCCCCCAGACTTACTATGCTCTCCCGCATACCCCTGCTCTCCTCTTAGTGTGGTAAACCCACTGTCCCTCCACTTGGTGCTATGATGCAACTTGAGCGGTGGAGAATACCGTCAAACTCGAGTGCTCATATGACTCGGTTCCTTCCAAGTTGACCACTTACATCGTACCTCTGATTACTCTGTTGAGTGACCAGATCCGTCACAAGTCCAACTGATGACCACCTGGCCAGGGTTTAATATGATGTAGGTCAGACCAAGGAACACACCTCCCGTTAGGGGTATGGATGGCCTACAGGAGTGACACGCTGATGCAACGCCAGCCTGGTAACCCAGTACACCGTGGTTTTGGATCACTGTATCCGGATCCTCACACATTGGTGCGCCAAAGCACCACTCAACTGGTTAGTCCATCAGACGTGGTTCCTCAGAGTTTAGGACCATTTTACCCTAAGCAGAAACACGGCTTAGTGCACTGGTGTCTGCTCATCGATCTGTGCACCGTGTTGGAACCGTTCAGCCACAGACACTGTGCCTGGTAATGACCATGGTGGAGACACCCACACTCTGTCATCCCAACAGCTTATCCTGACAGGGTGACCAACCCTAATCAAAACTGTGAACGTATTTAGGTTACATGGGACCAGTCCATTGAGTCTCCCACTCAAGTGGATTACCATATAGCCATGACTCTCTATTCTGTAATCAAAACACGTACTAAGGTACGTACCAAGATGCAATCCTAAGCTATCAACCATACATAGATAAACTATAGGTTTTACGAGCTGTAGACCTCACCAATTCTAACACCATCAACGACCGAGCGCCACACAGTTGGTGTCCATGGCGCCAATCTGCTGACGTGCGTGCCCAGGTCCTCCGCATCGAGCCTCTTGGCGTGCTCTGTCCTTGCCGAAACTAAGCCAAACTCTGACACCAGTATGCTGGTAGCCCGGTCCTTTATCCGTCGTATTCTCTAGCTCACTCAGCATGCCGGAACCCGGAACCATATTGTGTTGTATTCCCCGAGTGTGTTCAATAGTCGAGATCCTGGCCCTCCCTTTGGTCGTATTCCCTGGGTGTGTTCATTGTCTCCTCCTCTTCTCCCTATCGGAATGTACCTATGTGTCATTCTCCCTCCCCCGATCCACATCTCTTCTATAGTTGTGACAATCAAGATCTCCGACGAGGTGTTAAACACATGCTTTGATCAAGTGCTTACCTCCTACGGGATCTCACGTGCCAACATCTCTCCCCCCTAGTGGCTTACAGGGATTACATTGACTTTCTACTAAGAGACAAAAATTGTGCAAAAAGAGAAGCACCTGAGATACGATTGATGGCGTGAATGATAGATCAAAAAGAGAAAAACAAAGGTTGTGGGCTTACAGATTCCATCTCTTGGTTAAGATACACATAGTATGTGAAGGAATTTTTTCATTAACAGCCGGACAGAGGAGAAGCCAAGATGCAAAAAAACAATAAGTACGTGCATTTGGTTCCTAGTACGGGGTAGATAGGTTTCCTTCCTCATGCAACCTCCTCATGTATAGAGGTTCATTTCTTTTCTTTTTTATAATATAACATACCTCCTTATATATAGGTAGGTTTCCTTCCTCATCAAACACCTATCTAGTTGAGAGAGAGAGAGAGAGAGAGAGATGAATTCTCATCAGCTGCGCCTTCTGGTGGTGGCACTGCTGCTTGGAGTCTGGGGAACGGTGCGTTGTGGGCCTTTATGTAGTACTCAGAAGGTCGATCAAAGTTATGACTCGGCGATTCAGTCTATTCTTAACGATATGGTGGGTGCAACACCCTTTCTGCATGGCCATGATTACCCCACTTTTTATCCCGACACAGGGCCCACTGTATTATGGGGGCACGCCTGCTGCAGGTCGACCATGACCAGTGTGCAGTGCTCCCAGTGTCTCAACGGTATCATTATCGACATCAACGGCGGGTGCGAGCAGGGCTCAGCCGGGGCGCAAGAGAACCTCTACGATTGCAGGCTTCGGTTTGAGTCTTACGACATTTCACAATTCTCGGACTTGTCTTGTGAATAAAGCATGCTACTTCATGCTAGTGTGTTGCTACTGCTGCTGTTGGTGTTTGAAATGACATGCATGAGATCCTAAGTCTTGAAAAATAAAAGTTACCTTGAATAAGAAGAGGCTAAAGTTTTTATAGACTCCTCTCTCTCTCTCTCTCTCTCTCTGTGTATGTGTGTGTGCGTGCGCTATATATTTATATATAATTTTTTTATTTTTTATGATATTTATATAAAAAATATATAATTAAAATTAAGACGCGGTGGGTTGCGAGGCGTTGGGCAGATGAAGTGGATTAACCCACGAGGTGTTGGTGGCCTGCGTGGCGTGGGTCGTATGTGACGGGTCAGCTCATCGGAGGTGTCACTCTCTCGGGGGTAGTTCGTCGGAGGCGGAGTCACAACCTTCGAATGCTCATCGAGCTTAGAACTTTTTTTTTTTGGAAAGATCACACGCAGAGCTGTGCTACGCTTTTAAGCCGCAGTTTGCTTGTCCTCGATCTCTCAACATGTTGTCCGTGGCTTTATTGGCCATTCCTAGCTTTAGTTGAATCATGGTTGTGCATCCTTTCGTCAGTCTATGCAGGCTAAACACTTCATCATCAATTTCATTTATTTAGCTTTGGTTGCTATGTTGTCTTATGATGTTCCTCCTTTTCTGTTAGGGTCTGTTCTTTTAGTTTCAAGGGAAAAAAAATAAAAATAATTTCTACAGAAATTGTTTCCACAACACAAAATTTCTATCGTTCTTTTGAATAGGGAAATGGATCGTGGAAATCGACTGAGATTGAGTGGCCGACCATGGTCGTCGGAGGTCGAGGAGGTTCACTGAAGGTCGATGAGGTCCATTTGAAGGTCTGCCATGGTTGAGGAGTTCACCAGAGGTCAAGGAGGTCCGTCGGAAGGTCGCTGGAGGTCGAGGAGGTTCGTGGGAGGTCGACGAGGTCGGCTGTAGCTCGGACAAAAATCGCCTACGGGATTAGGGGTTTGAAGAAGAAGAAGGAAAATCGATTTTCTGCAGGTTTTGGGCGAAATCTCATTTCCCTGATAGCAGGAAAATTTCAGGAGAGGGAAACAAGATTTCATCGTAAAAGAACACCAGAAACGGATCAGGAAATCTCATTTCCACTCACTTATTAATTTCCTTGCTCAATTTCCGTACAAAAGAACAGACCCTTAGCAGACCACTATTCTTTCAATAGTTGATTGGTCTTTTCATAAGCAATGAGAGGGGTTTAAGATATCAAGGTGGTGACCCTTTTTTCAATCCGGCATGCTATGAGGTCGGCCTACTTGCACGTCAGCTTATTTCTAGGTCAACGGCATGCTTCGCGGGTCGACTTGTTCCTTATTTGATCTACTTGTAGGTCGGTCGATTCCCAAGCTTGCACGCCAGCCCAAGTTAGCCTTACACTTTTATTGCTTCTTCATTTGTGAACTATGTGGGTTCTCCATCTTGAATATGAGAAAAAAGTGTCAGAGTGAGTTGGTATATGTCTATTTTTTATTTTACACGTAATTTTTTTAAGAGAAAACCGGTGTTAGGACCAAAAAACTGAGCGTGTATACCATTTAGTCCCATTTTAAGTTCATATTTACAGTAAATCCATCGATATGACTATTGTATAAAGTCTGATCCTTTGTCCATTGTTTGATTGCAAATGATCCGATCTTAACCATTTTGGATAACGATTTTTTTTAAATACCATAAATATCTATAGCATCCTCCCATATTAAATAACAGTAGATGACATATGGCACTTATTTTTTACGAGAATAGTGGCCTGGTTACTACAGTGATTTCACTGTAGCTGCTAGAGTGAAATCACTGTAACAGCTACAGTGGTTTCACTATAGATACTACAGTGAAATCACTGTAACATCCCATGATTTCACTATAGCTGCTATAGTAATTTCACTTTAGCTGCTGCAGTGAAATCACTGTAGTTGCTACAACGAAATCACTATAGCAGCTACGGGTTTTTTATCGTGGATGCTAAAAAATATTTCTACAATAAAATCACTGTAGCAAAGTATTCAATTTTATACAAATAATACTCAATTTTATACAGATAGAAATTGACTTGATGAAAGTACTAAACCGATGTGGTAGCGACCTCAGGAAGGTTATTTGAAGCTCAATGGATGAGGACAACACAGCTTGCGACCTCATTATTAGCGAGCTTCGCCCTAGGCATCAACCAGTGGTTGCTCCCCGGTTCCTAGCACCCACTAGTGATCATGCACCATACTGCAGGCACTCAGGGCACCAGCACGAGGCTGGCCTCGATCCTGGCGCCCGTCAGCGATCGGGCACCGCACAGTTGGTGTCCATGGCGCCAACCTGTATACGTGTGTCCCCGGATCCTCCACGTCGAGCCTCCTAGCACGCTCCGTCCTCACAGAAACTGAGCCAAACTTTGACACCAAGATGCTGGCAGCCCGGTCCTATCCGTCGTATTTCCTAGTGCGCTCAGCACGCCGAAACCAAGAACTATATTTTGTTGTATTCCCCAAGTGCATTCAGTAGTTGGGAGCCCGACTCTCCCTTTGATCGTATTCCCCAGATGTGTTTATTGTCTCCTCTTCTCTCTATCGGATTGTACCTATTTGCCTTTATCTCTCGTCCTGATCCACATCTCTTCTATAGTGGTGACAATCAAGATCTCTTCGATATTTGAAGCTCAATATCGATCTCTCCCCCTGGTGGCTTACAGAGATTGCATTGACTTTCTACTAAGAGACAAAAATTGTACAAAAAGAGAGCACCTGAGATGCGATTGATGGCACGAATGATAGATAAGAAAATGAAAAATAAAGGTTGTGGGCTTGCAGATTCCGTCTCATGGTTAAGATACACATAGAGAAAACAATGTTTGTATTTTTTTATGTGAAGGAATATTCTCATCGAAAGCCGGACAAAGGAAAAGGCAAGATGCAAAAAGACAATAAGAGGGGATCAATGGCCGGATATCGATCCCTTCCCTTCATGAGTATGTGCATTTTGCTTCTAGGTTTCCTTTCTCATCCAAACTCCTCATGTATAGGTTTCTCTCCTTTTTTATAATATAATATACCTCCTTATATTTGGGTAGGTTTCCTAATGGGAATGAGGTCCATCCCTATGATGAGATGATTCAGACTTTGAATCACTAAACTTGAATGAATGTTCTAGAAGTTATACTCAGTCAAAGATGGGTGACCATTCATCTTCTGCATGCACGTTTCTAGACTATTCTCCAGAATTCTCTATGAATATATTTGTGGGTGCAAATTTTGGCAAAAATCCACCGCGGGACCCACCGGCCCTGCCTGGTGGGCCCACGAAGACTACCGCGAGACCCACCGGCCCTACCTGGTGGGCCCACGAAGACTACCGCGAGACCCACCGGCCCTGCCTGGTGGGCCCACGAAGACTACCGCGAGACCCACCGGCCCTGCCTGGTGGGCCCACGAGGACTACCACGGGACCCACCGGCCCTGCCTGGTGGGCCCACGAGAAATCAACTTTACCTGAAGAATCCCCAGATACGATAGCAAAAACCGCCATTCGCCACCCAGAATGTCTATAAATAGCAGAGCCTTCGAATGTAAAAGGATCGATTCTGAAAAAAGATCGAATTCTCAGTTCTAAGAAACCAGAGCTCTAGATTTCTAACTTCCGATCTACCATCTCTCTTTGATCTTCTTTTCTCTTTCGAAGAGATCAGAGAGCTTTCAGTGACACTCGGCCTGTCGAGGTCACTTCAACTGAAGTGTTAGTGAATTCGGGTTGCTCCCTATAGCACGGAGACGTAGGCTTCGGCTGAACTCCGAGATCACATCTCGTGTCACAATTTCTCTGATTGCATTCCTCTATTTGCATATCAAAAGGCTTCGACTTCAATCAGCAGATCTATCAACGATCTTCGACATCAACTTCGACTCCAATTGACTGGTGCTGCGAGAGTCTTCGGGTCGGCACGAAGATTTTCCCCCACAGTTTGGCGCCGTCTGTGGGATATAAGCGAAAAGCTGTGTTCTCTCTACTTCGACTACCATATCAATATAGTCAAACTTCCTCGTCCCCTCGGTTAATCAGACAACTGATCGGACGTCGGCAATCTCGTTGCACCCTTCGCACTCTGAATGGCGAGAACCAAACATCAGGGTCAACCAGAAGGAAGTAACACTCAACATCAACCTCGTCCTGAGACTCGTTCAATGAGTCAAAGGCTCAACTTCGGGCAGCCCCTTGCTGTTCCCGAAATGGGGGTTCATTCAGGAAGCGGGAGATCGGTCGATCGACCGATCGCCCCTCATCCTCATCAATCAATTGGGCAGACTGTCCCTGCTCCTGCTGAAGATCCTCCATCGACTTACCAGATCTCTGCAATCGATTTCCAACTACTCCAATTGGCGAAGCAAAACGCCACCCTCACTGCTGAGAGGGATGCTCTGAAGAAGGCAGCTTCCGAAGCTGGAATTGCTATTCCGATCCCCTCCGCAAGTGAGAGGGTTGATCCTCCTCGACATTCAATTTACTCCGAACAACGGAGGTCAATGGGCACTGATGCTCTCGAGAGAATTCGACGCGACCCAACTCCCTCTGCTGCTCCTTGGAAGCAGAGTGTTTGGGATCGTCTTGAAGACGAGTCCTCCCAATCTTCATCTGGTCGTAACTGCGACAAAAGAGCACCATCGAAGCTCAACCTGCCAAGGAAGCACCAAATGAAAGGCGCTCCTTCAAAGAGTAGAGTCTCCCCTTCCATTCCACTCCAACGTGGACTTGGATCGGACCTTCGACATCGACTTCGACCGGCAAACACTTCAATACCAGAGCAAGACCTTGCGATCTTGCCTCTTGACCCACCTCTAGGTCGAGGACATGGTCGTAGGGATGGGTATTCTTCTGCCGGGCCTCTACATCGAAGTCTCTTTGAGAGAACATTTCCAAGGGGATGGAGAACTCCTGTCCTCCCCAAATTCAACTGCATCCGAGGAGATCCAACTCTCCATATACTCTCTTTCAAACAATCCCTGACACCGCATGAAGAAGAAAACAATGTGCTCTGCCGCACCTTCGCTGGGAGCCTCGATGAGCCATCCCTCGATTGGTATCACAACCTTCGAGCTGGATCCATTACTCAGTTCAGCGTCTTAGCCAATCTCTTTGTGCAACATTATCAACTTAATCTAAAGCCTGAGAAGAAGCTCGATTCCCTCTATCGGCTAAGGATGGGTTCGGATGAGAGTCTTCGCAGCTTCACAAGGAGATTTCGCAATGAGCACGCTGCCCTCTCTGGGAGGCATCTGGATGATGAAGCTATCATGTTGGCATTTCAGAATGCACTCCGCTTCGACATGCACATCTACAACGACTTCATTCGCAATCCTCCTCCTTCCCTAGGTTCAATGTTTGATCGAATCCAACGGGAAATTGAGGTTGAGGATGATCAAGTTGTCCGAAAGGGACGAGAGACGAAGAGGCGACCCGCCGAAAGGGAAACCACAAAATATGCTACCAGAGCCTACAACGCAGAAACAGAAGTTCCTCCCGCACCCAAGCGATTAAGAAACGATGAACGCCGATCTCCTCCCAAGAAGACTACTTTTACCAAATGGAATCTACCAATCGAACAGATCCTCGATCGAATTCAGCATGAAGAGTTCCTCCGATGGCCTAATCCACTGCAGCCCGACACTAAGGCCACTGCAGATAAAACAGTCTACTGTGATTTCCATCGCAGTCATGGACATTCTACCGATCAATGCCACCGGCTAAAGTATCATTTGGAAGATTTGCTACGTCTAGGACATCTCCATGAATTTGTCAAAGGCAGGCAAGATCATTCCGACAAGCATCGACAATGAAGATCTCCCATAAGACTGGCAGATATGGGGGTTAGAGATGGTCAACTTCTAAGCAACCATTCGTATTGCCAGATAACACAGCAGCAGGAAACTAGCTCCCAACTGGGAAAGTCCGTACATAGTCAAATCAGGAGGAAGCAAAGGATTCTATCAACTGCCACGAGCCTGGAATGCTTGAGATCTTAAATTATTCTATCTATGATGTAAATTCTATGCTGAATAAAGATTGCTCTCAGATGTCTACTTGCCCGTTCGAATTCTGAGTTATGAGACAATGAAACATTCAGTTTCAAACCTTCAAGCAAATTCAAGAGCCAGCTCAACCTTCAAGCTACCAGGTCGTTTAACGAGTTTAGGGCATCGTGTTGCGACACTACCCTTTACGTGCAAAAGTTAAACGATTTCGGGTTGTGAAACAGCACAACTCTCAATTTCAAGTTACCAGGTCGTTTAACAAGTTTAGGGCCTCGTGTTGCGACACGACCCTTTACATACAAATGTTAAACGGTTTCAGGTTGTGAAACAGCACAACTCTCAATTTCAAGTTACCAGGTCTTAACATGTTTGGGTGTTAGAGTTGCGACTCGACCCCTTACTAGCAAATGTTAAACTGACCTTCAAATTTCAATATTCTATTTCAATCAATTTCAATATCGTCTAACAAGTTTGGGTGCTTGAGTTGCGACTCTACCCCTCGCATACAAATATTAACGATTTCAAAGTTATATGCTACAACAGAGTTCAATTTTCAAGTTACTCAGCAGTTTGGGTAATCGAGTTACGACTCATCCCTTTACATTCAAGTGTGCATATGTATTCAAATATTTCAATACCATCCAGAACGCAGCATTCAAAGAGTTCAAACACAAGGCATGCAACTCAAGAAGACATTCAATTTTCAAACACCAAGAAGATCTTTTATTATCAAAATATGCCAGATACAAAAGTGAGCTGTTACATCTCAAAAGTTTACAGAGTACAACAACAAAGAAGGGGAAAAGTCTCAAGGCTTGGCCACACTCTTCGCATGCGACTTCTCTCCCTCAGATCCAGCACGAGCTTTGCTCGCCACCGAGGCCTTGGAAGATCGGACGCTAGCTACGTGAGTCCGTAGTGCTTCAGCCGCCTTCTCAGCTGTTTCCTTGTAAACTTTGCATTCAGACAACGCATGCTCTAGTGCCTTCTTCGAAGTTTCTTCTCTGGCAGTGAAGACAGCGTGCTGAGTAGCAAGTTGTTGCTTCAGCTCTGTGATCTCGATAGTGCGACCGCAGGACACGTCCTCAACCTTGGAGAGTCGAGTCTTCAAGGATTCGAGCTCGTGACTCTGTGCCTCACAACGATCCTGTAGCGTTTTGAGAGAGACTTTCTTCGAAGTCAGTTGCTCTCTCAGCTCATCTCTCTCCGTGCTCACAGCCTCCAGTTCAGCCGTCAAACGAGACACCTCAGCAGCGGCCTCTCGTTCTCCTGCCTTCCTGGAAAGCTTGCTTGCAATTCTCAAACAGGCTCCAGTCTGCAAATGAACAAATAGTTAGAATTATCTCAAAGACAACTCGAATAGTTGATCAAGCATATGCACATACCACAACTTCAAGCCGATCGAAGGCTTCTTCAAAAGGAGCTCCCGGAAGATTGCAGAGCTTACGGATCGCGTTGGTGGGATGGTTGATGTCCACATCACCCAAACTCCTCATCTTCGGAGTCGAGCCAGCAGGCGTACCTACAATCGACAAAAATTCAAAGTGTTAGAATATTTTCGAGTTTTCAATGACAAGACAGTCAAGCAGAACAAGTTAGTACAAATACCTGAAGCCTCGACTTGAGGAGCTTTTCCCTTCCTGCGGTCGGAGCTCTTACCCTTGGGGGTCGATTTCTCCTTGCTGAGGGTTGGCTCTGACAAGGGTTGAGGAGTGGCTTCACCAACCCGGCTTCCTCTCTCCAAATGAGCAGGAGAGTGAATGTCTCGAGGAGGTGAAGCTCCCCCTTCGTCCTCATGCCCGCTCGAATGGTCGAGCCCTGCCACCATGGCAGCTACCTCTTCGAACAGAGAATGTGAGGGGGGTGGGGGTTGTTCAACCTCCACACCCCCACTCGTTGTTCCCCCTTCGAGACGGGGGACCTCGGGAGGTATCTGATCGAGGGGTGTGGGGTTGCTTCCAACCCCACCACTCCCCGATAGCTTGATCTTGAAGCGCAGAGTGTTCCTTTTCAGCTCCCCGAAGTCGTAAGTTGGAATCACCCTGGAACCATCTCCCGTGGCGTCCATAACTCCTTCCATCCTTCGAGCCTTACCCTCGTCTATGAGGATAGGCTGCGATCCCTCGTCAGCACCACCAGTGGGGGTGGGAGGAATTTCTTCCTCACCACCCCCATGTCCATAACCACCATCAGTGGGGGTGGGAGGAATCTCTTCCTCACCACCCCCATCTTCATCATCCTCATCTTCTTCATCCTCTCCCCCGTCGCTGTCAGTACCATCATCATCTTCATCATCATCATCGTCACCACCCTCGCCTTCTTCGCCTCCACCTTCTTCCTCTCTATCTTGTTCCTCTTCTTCCTCTTTCTTTTTCTCCTCCTCATCCTCCTGCTGGATGAGGATTTTCCTTTTCTTCTTCGCTGGTCCCTTCGGAACCACCAGCTTCTCTAAGGGGAGGGCGCGCCTGGCAGCATAAGCCTTCTTTTCGAATCGACGCTTTCTAACAATTTTTCCAGACTGAGGGTCTTCCTCATAATCAGAGTAGATTACCTCGTTGTCTTCATATCGCAGCTTCGATCGATGGAGAAGGTTGGCCTTGCCGTGTCGGACTGGGCAATTCAAAAACTGCCTCCACGACCTGGTCCCGCACGTCAACTCCAGGAAGAGATTGTCCAGGGCCCCTACTCGTTCCGGAGGCCAAGAGAGAGCTCCTCCCGTGCAGAACATATCGGTCTCCTTGTGCACTTTGTACCGAGGGACCTCTGGAACGGACATAGGGGTCCATGCACCAGATATCGACAACGGCCAATCGGTGTAGAGCTTGTCGGAGCCGATGGTGTCAGAGAGCGGGCGGAGAGCACTAACACCTGTCAAGTAGTAGAACGGGCTGTCCTTCCTCCAAGCCCATCTGTAGTGGTAGAAGAAGTACCCCAGCTCGACTCGGGCCTCTTCACCTTCAGGGATGCTGGAGTAGCATTCCCTCAGCTTCTCCTGGAAGTCTGACTCTACGCGACAGAAAGCGTAGATGATCCTCCAGGAGTTTCCAGTCACCTGCCCGGGACAGAGACCGGAGACATTCAGCAACCTCGCAGCAAAAGGAGGTAGGGGGAGGCGCAGACCGCAGTTGAGCTGGCCGATCGTGACGATAGTTCCCATCACTTGTTCCTTGCTAGCCCAGGAGACAAAGACTGTCCTCCTATCGACACCGAAAGCAGATAACACACCTGGAAGTGCTGGTCGAGACTTTCCCTCTGTAAAGAATGACAGCAACTCATGCAGATTCTCCCTCTTTGCATCTGTAAGCTTGCTGCCGATGTTGTACCCAAACTCAGGCTCCGCCTCCAAAGGTATATGCGGGCAGAGAACAAATTTGGCCTTGGGGATCTGCTCTGGCCTTGACGGTGCAGAAGCAAATCCAACTCCCTGGTGCCTCTTGCCAAGTTGACCAAGTTCGATCAATTCGGCCCTGCCTTTGCCTCGGCCCTTCGGAGCAGGAGAAACCTCGACAACTTCCTTGCCCTTCCTCTTGGATGGAACAGCACCCTTCTTCGAGCTGCCCGGAGATGCCATTTGACCGATCGAAAGGAGATGGAGAACGGAAGATCAAAAGCAAAAGCTCTGGACTTCAAGAAAATTTTGGAAGCGTGAGGCAAAATGACAGCCGGTGAAAGCTTTTGTACCCAGGGTAAAACAGGTGCGCAAATCGAGAAGACACGTGTCTTCACCATATCAAATCGCGTGTTTTTGTAGGTACACGTGGCATCCATCCGTAGCAAGCGCAAAACCAGGCGAACAGTCGCGACCAGGCGAAACGTCGGACCTACCGGTCCACATGAACCAACGGTCCAATCAAGCCACCGGTCTGGGTAAACCGGACCGCCGGTTCAAAGCAACCATCAAGCCAACCAAGGATTCAAAACAAGAAGAATCAAGCTCCATCAATGTTCAAAACTCTGCCAAAATATCGAAGAACAAAGCAGTAAATCTTCTCTGAAGGGCAGGTTCAAAACTTTACTTCGATCAGTCAAATTCCTACTGGATCTGGCAAAAAACCAAGGTTTTTTGCCGATCACTCGAACCTTGACCAGATATTTTTCACCGATCGGACAAACATGTCCGATCGGCGAAAGTTATCCGATCGGTCAAATTTCTACTGGATCTGGCAAAAAACCAAGGTTTTTTGCCGATCACTCGAACCTTGACCGGATATTTTTCACCGATCGGACAAACATGTCCGATCGGCGAAAGTTATCTGATCGGTCAAATTCCTATCTGATTGGTCAAATTCCTATCTGATCGGTCAAATTCCTACTGGATCTGGCAAAAAACCCAAGGTTTTTTGCCGATCACTCGAACCTTGACCGGATATTTTTCACCGATCGGACAAATATGTCCGATCGGCGAAAGTTATCCGATCGGTCAAATTTCTACTGGATCTGGCAAAAAACCAAGGTTTTTTGCCGATCACTCGAACCTTGACCGGATATTTTTCACCGATCGGACAAACATGTCCGATCGGCGAAAGTTATCTGATCGGTCAAATTCCTATCTGATCGGTCAAATTCCTATCTGATCGGTCAAATTCCTACTGGATCTGGCAAAAAACCCAAGGTTTTTTGTCGATCACTCGAACCTTGACCGGATATTTTTCACCGATCGGACAAACATGTCCGATCGGCGAAAGTTATCTGATCGGTCAAATTTCTACTGGATCTGGCAAAAACCCAAGGTTTTTTGCCGATCACTCGAACCTTGACCAGATATTTTTCACCGATCGGACAAACATGTCCGATCGGCGAAAGTTATTTGATCGGTCAAATTTACTACTGGATCGGTCAAAAAACCCTGTTTTTGACCGATCACCCGATTCTTGACCGGTTGAATTCGACTGATCGGTCAAAATTGACCGATCGGTCGAAATCAACCGATCGGTCAATTTTGTACTAGATCGGTCAAAAAACCAAGTTTTTGACCGATCACTCAAAACGTGACCGGTTGAATTCGACCGATCGGTCAAAATTGACCGATCGGTCGAAATCAACCGATCGGTCAATTTTGTACTAGATCGGTCAAAAAACTACCGATCACTCAAAACGTGACCGGTTGATTTCGACCGATCGGTCGAAATTGACCGATCGGTCAAATTCGACCGTTCGGTCAAATTTGACCGATCGGTCAAAATTGACCGATCGGTCCTTTTTTCTCTAACATACAACAAGTTTCTTCGTGTCCGTTTTTCAAAACAGGAAGTTGCTATTTTTTGCACCAAGTCCAAGCCAGCCAGAATGCACTCTAGCTAACTTGGAGGGGGTAACTGTGGGTGCAAATTTTGGCAAAAATCCACCGCGGGACCCACCGGCCCTGCCTGGTGGGCCCACGAAGACTACCGCGAGACCCACCGGCCCTACCTGGTGGGCCCACGAAGACTACCGCGAGACCCACCGGCCCTGCCTGGTGGGCCCACGAAGACTACCGCGAGACCCACCGGCCCTGCCTGGTGGGCCCACGAGGACTACCACGGGACCCACCGGCCCTGCCTGGTGGGCCCACGAGAAATCAACTTTACCTGAAGAATCCCCAGATACGATAGCAAAAACCGCCATTCGCCACCCAGAATGTCTATAAATAGCAGAGCCTTCGAATGTAAAAGGATCGATTCTGAAAAAAGATCGAATTCTCAGTTCTAAGAAACCAGAGCTCTAGATTTCTAACTTCCGATCTACCATCTCTCTTTGATCTTCTTTTCTCTTTCGGAGAGATCAGAGAGCTTTCAGTGACACTCGGCCTGTCGAGGTCACTTCAACTGAAGTGTTAGTGAATTCGGGTTGCTCCCTATAGCACGGAGACGTAGGCTTCGGCTGAACTCCGAGATCACATCTCGTGTCACAATTTCTCTGATTGCATTCCTCTATTTGCATATCAAAAGGCTTCGACTTCAATCAGCAGATCTATCAACGATCTTCGACATCAACTTCGACTCCAATTGACTGGTGCTGCGAGAGTCTTCGGGTCGGCACGAAGATTTTCCCCCACAATATTCTTTATGATGAATATTCTAGAATTCTCTATGCACAATTCTAGAGTATTCTCCAGAATTTTTCATGCATGTATATATACATGCATTGGAAGAAATGTTCCATTATGCCTTGGGAAATACCAAGAGGCTATCATTCCCTATAAAAGGAGGGGAGGTGGGTGTAGAAACACACATACACAAGTTTGTAATTCACACACGAGAGAGTTGTGAGTGAAGTTGTCATCCTCTCAAGAGTGTTGGGGGAAGAGTTGTAATCCTCAAGCTACGGTTACAGCGGCTTGGGAAGAAGATCCTTCTTGTAATCTTGCATTCATATAGTGGAATTATCGGAGCAGAAGAGGGTGAGGACGTAGGCACTACTTTTGTGCCTAATCTCGGTACATTTGTGTGTCCTTCTCTTTAGATCTTCTCTTTCTTTATTTATTTCTATTCTCAACGCAAGACGGGAAGGTTCTTTGTTTTCCAACAATGGTATCAGAGCAAAAGTTTCCAATCTTCTTGTGTTGAGATGGAGACTCCCACGAGTGGCGTTCGAATGATTAGCTTGAACGACAACAATTGGATGATTTGGAAGGCGAAGATGGAGGACCTTCTTTGTTGAAACGATCTCTATGCACCAGTAGAAGGTGAGTAGGCCAAGCCAGAGGCTATGTCGGCAGAATATTGGAAGAAGCTTGATCGGAAAGCCATCGGAACCATTCGGCAATGGGTGGATGACACAGTGTTCCACCATGTATCGAATGAGACTTTGGCGTATAGCTTGTGAAAGAAACTTGAAAATCTCTACGAGAGGAAGACTGTCAGCAACAAAGCTTTTTTAATCTAAAAGCTTGTTAATCTCAAGTTCAAGGAAGGTGATTCCATTTCTGTTCACCTTAATAAAATTCAAAGCATTGTAAATCAGCTTACATCCATGAAGATGGTGTTGAAGGATGAGCTTCAAGCATTCATTTTGCTTAGCTCGTTACCGAATAGTTGGGAGACATTGGTAGTGTCTCTTAGCAATTCTGCACTTGACGGAATTGTATCCATGCGCCAAGTTACAAGCAGCCTATTAAATTAAGAAATTTGAAGAAAATCTTCTGGCTCTTCCCATTCTCATATTCTTATTACCAAGAATAGGGGGAAGAACAAAAGCCAACAACCACATTATCTTGACAAGTCGAGAGGAAGATCAAAATCAAGAAAATAAGTTACTTGCTATCATTGTGGCAAGAATGGATACATGAAGCGGGAATGTCGTAAGCTCAAATGGGAGAACAAGCAAGGAAGATCCAATGATAAGCCAGAAAACAAAAAAAAACACAGCCATTGCCGTCGACAACGAGATTGTTCTCTTCTCGGCATGTGAAGAGGAATGTGCAAACCTTGGATTCCAAGACCCCGAATGGGTGATTGATTCCAGCGCCTCCTATCATGATACTCCCTAAAAGGACTACTTCACTTCGCTTCGTAAAGGGAACCTTAGATCGCTAAAAATGGGTAATTCTCAAATTATTGACATTGGAGATAATTGTGTTAATACTAACTTTGGAACAAAGTTACTGTTGAAAGATATCAAATTTGTTTCGGACCTTCGCCTCAATTTGCTCTCTACCGGCAAGATTGATAAAGAAGGATACACAAGTAACTTTGGTCAAGGATGCTGGAAGCTTACCAAAGGAGCACTCATTTTGGCAAAAGGAAAGAAGTGTTGCACACTTTATAAAACCCAGTTGCATTTGGAAAAGAGTGAAATTAATACAATGAAGGGCACCTCGATGGACTTGTGGCACAAGCGACTCGGTCATATGAGCGAGAAAGGACTACAAACTCTTGCACGGTGGCATCTACTTCCATTTATACAAGGTACAAACTTATCCCACTGCGATCACTGCATAATTGGAAAACAACACTGTGTAACTTTTGTTAAGAATGGTAATAAAAAGAAAAATAAAATTTTGGACTTGGTTTATTCGGATGTATACGGTCCTATTAATGTGAAAACACTTGGTGGTGCTTCTTACTTTGTGACCTTCATAGATGATGCATATAGAAAGGTATAGGTGTATGATATCAGGTTTTTTAAGTCTTTCAAGATTTTCATACAAAAGTCGAAAGAAAAACCAGGAAACTCTTGAAGTGTATTCACACGGACAATGGTGGTGAATATACTTCAAGAATGTTTGAAGAATATTATTCTAAACATGGCATAAGACACCAAAAAAACCTTCATATATACACCACAACAAAATAGAATTGCGGAAAGAATGAACCATACAATTATTGAGAGGATAAGGAGTATGCTATCCTTGGCGAAATTACCTAAAATATTTTGGAAAGAAGCAGTACGGACTACTTGCTACTTGATTAATTTATCACCCTCATTCCCTTTGGATGGGGATGTACCAGAAAGGGTTTGGAGTGGGAAGGATGTGTCCTACTCTCACTTACGGGTATTCAAGTGCAAAGCATTTGTGCATGTGCCTAAGGAGCAAAAGACAAAACTCGATGACAAAGCCACACCATGCATCTCTTTGGGCTACAGTAGTGATGAGGTTGGCTATAGGTTGTGGGATCCAAAAAACAAAAAGGTGATTAGAAGTAGGGATGTCGTATTTTGTGAAAATTAAACATTTGCAGATTTTGATCAAGTTGAAGAGCCACAAAATATTCAAATTATCCTGGATATTTTTCCCACCTATTACTAAATCTTCTTTGACACAAAATAATAATGATGAAGTGCAGGAAGAAGATAAAGATACAAGTCCACCGGCTCTTAATCAGGGGGAGTTAGAGCAAGAACATGTAGAGCCACCACATATGAATGAATGGTTGCAAGCACTTCAATTGAGACAATTGGAAAGAGAACGACAACCCTCAAAAAGATAATCAACTACTGAGTACACGATGGTGACTGACGCAGGCGAACCAGAAAGTTTTCATGAAGCTAAAATTCATGAAGACAAGAACAAATGGAAGAAATTTATGCAGGAGGATATTGATTCCTTGCATAAGAGCCACACATATGATTTGGTGGAGCTGCCAAAGAATCACAAAACCTTAAAGAACAAATGGGTCTTCAAGATTAAGAATGAAGGAAACTGTCAAATCAAGCACAAAGCTCGCCTTGTGGTAAAAGGCTTCGGGCAATAACAAGATATTGACTATGAAAAAAAAATTCTCCTGTTATGAAAATGTCTTCTATTCGGGTCATCCTAGGACTTGCTGCTTTCCTAGATCTAGAAGTCGAATAGATGGATGTAAAGACAGCTTTTATTCATAGAGATTTAGAAGAAGAAATTTACATGGAGCAACCCAAAGGCTTTGACGTAAAAGGAAAATAACATATGATTTTTAAGCTAAAGAAGAGCTTATACAGGCTCAAGTAGGCACCACGGCAATGGTACAAAAAGTTTGGTTAATTTATGCTTCAGCAAGGGTAAAAAAGACCATTTACATATCATTTTGTTTATATTCAGAATTTTTTTAAAAATAACTTCATTACTCTTTCACTATATGTTGATGATATGCTTATTGTTGGAAATGATAAATCCAAGATTGACAGGTTAAAGAAAGAGTTGAATAAGTTTTTTGATATGAAAAATTTAGGACCAGCACAATATATCTTGGGCATGAAGATCTCTTGAGATAGAAAGAAGATATTGTGGCTATCATAAGAAAGATACATTAAGTGTGTACTAGAGAAGTTCAAGATGCAGAACTCCAAACCTGTCAGCACTCCTCTCGCACGACACTTCAAGCTAAGTTCGCGACAAAGTCCTTCAAATTAGAAAGAGAAGGAAGCAATAAAGATTATTCCATATGCCTCATGTGTTGAAAGCTTAATGTATTTGATGGTATGTATAAGGCCCAATATCGCACATGTAGTTGGAGTGGTAAGCAGATTTCTTGCTAAACCCGATAAAGCACATTGGGAAGCGATAAAATAGATCCTGAGATACCTCGGAGGAACCTCTAAAATTTGTTTATCTTTTGGAGATGGCAAGCCTATTCTAGAAGGATATACTGACTATGGCATGGCAGGTGATTTGGAGAAAAGAAAATCCACTTCAGGATATTTGTTCACCTTTGCAGGGGGAGCCGTGTCATGACAGTCCAATCTGCAGAAGGTGGTTGCCCTATCTACAACAGAAGTCGAGTATATTGTTGCTACAGATACTAGCAAAGAAATTCTTTAGATGAAGAAATTTTTAAACGAATTGTCCTAGAATCAAAAGAAATATATACTTCATTGTGACAATCAGAGCGCTATTGACTTAAGTAAGAATGCCACATATCACTCAAGGACAAAGCATATCGATGTTCGTTACCATTGGATCCGAGATGCTTTGGAGAATCAATTGATGCAAATTGTCATGATTGACACAAGGAAGAATCTGTCAGATATGTTGACAAAGTCTATACTGAAAGAGAAGCATGACCTTTGAAGAAGTTTGGCAGGAATGGCTATAATATGAAGACTCTTCATCATGTGGATAGAAGGGGAGATTGATGGAAATAAGGTCCATCCCCATGATGAGATGATTCATACTTTGAATCACTAAATTTGGATGAATGTTCTAGAAGTTATGCTCAGTCAAAGATGGGTGATCGTTCATATTCGACATGCATGTTTCTAGACTATTCTCCAGAATTCTCCATGCATGTATGCATGCATTGGAAGAAGTGTTCCATTATGCCTTGGGGAATACCAAAAGGCAATCCTTTTCTATAAAAGGAGGGGAGATGGGTGTAGAAACACATATACACAAGTTTGTAATCCACATACAAGAGAGTTGTGAATGAAGTTGTCATCCTCTCAAAAGTGTTGGGGGAATAGTTGTAATCCTCAAGCTACGTTGATGCGGCTTGGGAAGAAGGTCCTTCTTGTAATCTTGCATTTCACATAGTGGAATTGTCGGAGTAGAAGTGAGTGAGGTAGGCACTACTTTGGAGCCGAATCTCAAAAAATTTGTGAGTGCTTCTCTTTACATCTTCTCTTTCTTTATTTATTTATATTCTTAACGCAAGGCGGGAAGATTCTTTGTTTCCCAATATTTTCTTCCTCATCAAACACATAGCTAGTTGAACAAAGAGAGAGAGAGAGAGAGAGAGAGAGATGAATTCTCATCAGCAGCTGAAAATGCGCCTTCTAGTAGTGGCGCTGCTGCTTAGAGTCTGGGGAACGGTGTGTTGTGCCCCTTTATGTAGTACTCAGAAGATTGATCAAAGTTATGAGTCGGCGATTCAGTCTATTCTTAAAGATTTGGTTGGGGCAACACCAACTCTATTTCGCCATGATTATAGCACTTTTTATCACTATACAGGGCCCATTATATTATGGGGCATGCCTGCTGCAATTCTACATACCGTAATCTCTGACCAGTGCTCCGAGTGTCAACTGAATCTGGGCGGACATCAATGGCGGGTGCCATTAGGGCTCGGCCGGGTCGCAAGAGAACCTCTACAATTGGAGGCTTCGGTTTGAGCTACTAAAATGTATTCATATATATACAAACACTTAGTGTATAGAGGACTCACATGTGTCGCCATATATTGGCCTATTAGTCTAATGAGAGATTCAATCTATTATCCCCAAAACCAATTTGATACAGAGCTTAGGACCATTGGAGCTGAAGGGAAAACTGCCACCATTCAGGCGAGTTCTGCTCTTACAATAGGCCGTGTCTCCATGGGCACCCAGAGGACGATGACACTCTATGGGTTTCGCAGTCAGGCACCCAGGCCGAGTCCAGGGTCAAGGCCATGCGTGGCAGTAAGTTCGTTTTCTATTGACTCTTTGAATGAAAGCAAACTAATTCTCCTCTCTCTCTCTCTCTCTCCCCGTGCTAGGTAATCCTCGTGACATGGTATTATCTCCGGCCAAATCTTTGAACGATCTTTGGGCGTGGCTTTTGATCTCCGACCAAATCTATACCAAATCCGACAAGATCAGCTCCAGCACCTCCTCGAGATCTGCCAACTAGAGCTACCGTCCGGAGCCCCTATGAGATCTCCTCGAGATCTACCAACCGAAGCTCCAGATCCACCGACCGGAGCCCCTGCGAGATCCACCGACCGGAGGCCCTGCCGTCTTGAGCTACGGATCTGCTCCTCCTCCTTGCTCTTCAACTGTAGCTACATCGAGCTCTCCTTCTCCAAATCCAACGAGCTCCTCCCCATCAGATCCAGATCGGGTCCCTTCTCTTGATTAGATTTATCGTCTCTTCCGCCTGTAGCCCTCTCCTCTGCTTTAGCTGGCAACCTGAAGCTGCTACCACTGTCCCTTGCAAGCTCGCAGTCGGCGGCGCCTCCGTCTCGCAAACCTGCTGGTGCACGAATCTGCCTCGAGATCTCCCCAGCCTTGCAACCTTCGTGATCTTGCGAGTCTTCAGCCTACGCATGACCTCGCAGCCCCACTTCCTCCATTCCTCGTGCCTCGTACTGCTGTCGTGTCCTCTGTCACGCCCATTATTGCACCTGCTATTTTCGTCGACCCCATCGATACTCTACAAGTCGCCTGTAGCCCCTCGTCTGCACTTCCACAGCCGTCTGCACCTCTATGTGTTGCCTGCAGCTCGCAGTCACTGCCGATCTGGCCCTTCTTCTGTCTCCTCTAGCGATAACTTCGTCATGGTTTCCTCATCGACCATGGGCCCGTACGGTGTTGCCTCCTCCAGGGTCTCTTCTCTTCCAGCCAATATTCAGGGAATTCTGGGTGCGGGCCCTTTACAATCGCCTACAAGGAATTCTAGACGGCAGTATCTGAACAGGCAGCCTGCCTCAGCGATTCTTGCTGCTACAATCGCACGTTTGACTCATCGAGGGCAAGGATGCAGTCGACCGGCCCCTACAGCTACAGTTACTACATCTCAGGCCTTGGCTATGAACTTTAAGTCCCTTCGCGAGAAGATAGCTCAGTTTTGATTGTATCAACAGTCTACCGCTCTCAATGGTCCCTCCAATGTTTTAGCTCTCTCTGCTTCATCTGATAGCTTTGCCGTTTGGAGTTTGGTTTCTGGATTTGGGCGTCTCACACCACAAGACTCCGGATACCTCCCTCCTCACTAATTGCTAGCCTGTAACACATCTCTCACCGATTTACATTATGAATGGTTCTCGTCTAACCATCTCGCAATTTGAATCCATTACTACTTCCTCTGATCCCACAGGCCGCCTTTCTCCTCTGTGCTTCACGCTCCCATGCTTCACATGCACCTCATTTCTATTAGTGCTTTATGTAATTCTGGTTACTCTGTTACCCTTACACCCTCCTCTTGTTCTGTGCAGGATCTACGTACTGGTCGATAAATTGAAGCAGGTCGTAGGACAAGCGGGCTGTACCACAGGTGCTTGGGTCATGAATTGGAATGACTTAAGAGGTTATTTCTTTCTGGGACTCTCAGTCGTGATCCTTTTCTGTCTATATCTCCTTGTACTGACTGCAAGTTTGTAAAAGCTGCAGTCATTCCCTTTTCCTCTAGTACGTCTCAGAGCTCTGGTCCTTTTGATCTTGTTCATTCTGATATTTGGGGACCTTCTCCTCTTTGCTCTATGAATGGATATTTATATTATGTCTCATTCATAGATGGTTGCAATCGTTACACGTGAGTCTACCTTCTTCTTCGTTGCTAGGATATCCTCCAAGACTATCAGGATTTTACATTATAATTCACACAGTTCAGTCGGCGCATCAAGATCTTTCGATCTGATTATACCCTTGAGTATCTATCTACCGCTATGTGCAGTCTTATTCAGTCCCATGGGA
Organism: Chamaelirium japonicum; assembly: GCA_947650365.1. Lineage (NCBI taxonomy): Eukaryota > Viridiplantae > Streptophyta > Magnoliopsida > Liliales > Melanthiaceae > Chamaelirium > Chamaelirium japonicum. The sequence continues at coordinate 85,501,828 of OX393549.1, forward strand.
TAATTTTTCAGCACTCGTGTCCTTACATCCATGAGCAGAATGGTGTTGCTAAGAGAAAGCATCGCCATATTCTTGTGAAAACTCATGCTCTCCTCCTTTCCGGTTCTGTTCCTCGATGCTACTGGGCTTAGGCTCTTCTGACCTCGGTCCAACTTATTAACATCACTCCTTTGTCAGTTCTTCCGGATGACTTGTCTCCTCACAAGCGCCTCCTCTCGACTACACCTGACACAGCCCTCTTAGCATGTTTGGGTACAACTTTTTTTTTTTCACCCCATGAGCACACGAAGCTGTCTGCTCAGGCAGCTAAATGCATCCTTCTTGAGATCAATACTGAGCACAAGGGATACCGTTGCTATGACCATGTTGCTTATCGCTTGTGTATATCTTAACATGTCTCTTTTGTTAAGGATACGCCCTACTATTCTCCTGAGACTCAGGATCTGACCTTTCTAGAGGTTTCTTCTCTATCCTCGACACCTGAGACTCTTCCGTTAGCTCCTCTGGCCTCCCCGGCTTATTCCTCACCACCGGTTCCCCCAGCTCCACCAGCTCCTTTGTCTGTAATTTTCCCAGCTTCTCCAGGGCACTCCTCCGGGGCTTCCTCCTCTACATGTGTGCCTCTCTCCTCCTCGAGTTATCTCATCATTTCTCTGGTCTACTCTCGTCGGACTGCTCCTATGTCTCTATTTCCTTTCTCCTCAGAGGATGTCAGCTCTCATGATGTTGAGTTTACTCCTAGTACTTTGCCTATTGTGCATGCCCCATCATCACCTGTCATAGATCCATACCCGCTTCGCTACCCTCAGCGCCAGCACCACCCGCTTGACCGCTTTAGCCACAACAATGGGCCTCCTGACCGCTTTGGCTTTGCCTTCGTCTGCAACTACTCGTCTTAGTTTATGGCTTTTCTTATCGTTCTGCATACAGATCAGGAGTCCCAGTCCTACTCTAAGGCAATTCAGTTTCCTCAGTGGCGTCAGGCAATAGATGAGGAGTTATAGGCCTTTCAGCATACTTAGACCTGAGATGTTGTCCCACAGACCTCTAGCGTTGAGCATATTAGCTGCAAGTAAATCTATAAGGTCAAACACCGACCTGATAGATCCATTGAGCAGCACAAAACGTGGGTGGTTGCTTGTGGCATTACTCAGAAGTATGGCGTTGATTACAAGGAGCCCTTTGCTCCGAAGGCTCAGATGACTAACGTTCAAGCTCTTCTAGCGGCTGTAGCTGTTCATCGTTGGCCCCTTCTTCAGATTGACTTAAGAATGCCTTTCTTCATGGTGACCTGTATAAGCCTGTTTATATATATTCTCTTCCCGGTCTCCGCGTTCCTCCTCAGCACATGTGTCATATTTATTGAGCCATTTAAGGGCTCAAACAGACTTCCCACACCTGGTTTGAGCGATTTCGTCATGCTGTCTTGGTTGCTAAAGTACAGTCAGGATCACTCTCTGTTTGTGAGGTCGTCCCTACAAGGTCGGGCGATCCTACATTTGTACATGGACGACATGATTATCACTGGGGATGACTCTGCTGCAATTGCTAGTCTTCAGCAGCACCTGAGGAATCAGTTTCAGACGAAGGACTTGAGTACTCTTCGCTACTTTCTCGATCTTGAGGTTGCATACAGTGCAGATGACATTCTGCCCTCTCAGCAGAAGTACATTTCTAATATCCTTAGCCGTGTTTCCCTCTTAGATACCCATATAGTAGACTCCAATCTTGAGCTTTACTCGAAGCTACGTCCTATAAATGGAGCCCCTCTTCCAGATCCTACTCGATACAGGCAGGTTGCGGGACAGCTCGTCTACCTCTGCATTACTCAGTCTGACATTGCACGTGCTGTCAACATTGTCAATCAGTTTGTTGCAGTTCCATGCTCAGTTTACTACAGTGTGGATCCTCCGGTACCTCAGAGGGACAATTACTCGCTCCTTGTTTCTCTCATCATCTTCTTTCCTTAGTCTTTGAGCCTACTCAGATGCAGATTGGGCTGGAGATCCGACTACACGTCGCTCCATCAATGGTTACTGCTTGTTTCTTGGTGACTCTCTAATATCCTTGTATGCGCAAAAAAGGTACGGGTCGGCTTTATTGCACAAAACGAGATTACAAGTGTGGCCGGGACCCGGGTTGCTCGGGTGTAGCGAGTCCGGGCTGCGGCGAGTTTTGATCAGGGGATTGTGGGAAAGATCTTCTGGGGGATCCCTTTGATCCGCGTCTCCACGTGGTGTTCGTGCGAGAGCTCTGAAGGAGTTGCCCAGGACAGGGGTCTTTACAGGGAGAGGGTTTTGGAGAGGCTAAGGAATGTCCACCGTTGCTTTGTCCCTTCCGTGCTTCGCGCTTTCTCGGCTAGGGGGTTTTCGGCTTCGTTCCTCGGTCTTCGCGTCTTCCTCGTTCCTTGCTTGACCTCGGTGTCCTTGATCGTCGGTTCGCGGCGTCGATCGAGCTTTTGGCGTTGGCTTTGGCTTTGGCTTTTTGGCTTTGGCTTGGCTCCGGCGTGGCTCTGGCTTTTGCTTTGCTTCGGCGCTTGCACTTGGACGTAGCTGGGAGAGACTTGCGATGCTTTCGTTCTTCCGGACTTCGCGTCGTATCGGCTAGAACGTGCGGTGCTTTTGCTCGTGGCCGGCGTAGTCGCTTGGCTTTGGCACTTGCTTTGCTTTGGCGCGGGCTTTACTGGGGCTTTGCTTTGGCTTCTTGCGTTGCTTTAGCTTTGGCGTTTACTCGATCTTCTTCTTCGAACGACATGGGCTACTTCTCCGGTGCTTCGACGGTTTGCGTGTCAACGGGACTTCTCTTCTTCTCCGGGCTTCTTTGGCGTGATCGGGGTCGAAGAATGCTTTCGAAGATGGTGGGGGTAGCACCGATCTCCGTGCGACGGTTGTAGCGTCGGCTTTTGTTGATGAAGACGACGGGGTAGTGACGCTTCAGATGATCTGTTCCAGCCTTTCTTCTTCGTGGATGGTGCAGATGTTTGTCGAAGACGACGTGGTGATGACGCTTCGCTTCTCTCCTCCGGGCTTTGGGGCTTGATCGGGATCGAGGACTTGTTGGAGACGACGGGGTAGTGCCGCTCCTCTTCTTCTCCGGGCTTTTGGGCTTGATCGGAGTCGAAGCTTGTTGGAGACGACGGGGTAGTGCCGCTCCTCTTCTTCTCCGGGCTTTTGGGCTTGATCGGAGTCGAAGCTTGTTGGAGACGACGGGGTAGTGCCGCTCCTCTTCTTCTCCGGGCTTTTGGGCTTGATCGGAGTCGAAGCTTGTTGGAGACGACGGGGTAGTGCCGCTCCTCTTCTTCTCCGGGCTTTTGGGCTTGATCGGAGTCGAAGCTTGTTGGAGACGACGGGGTAGTGCCGCTCCTCTTCTTCTCCGGGCTTTTGGGCTTGATCGGAGTCGAAGCTTGTTGGAGACGACGGGGTAGTGACGCTCCTCTTCTTCTCCGGGCTTTTGGGCTTGATCGGATTCGAAGCTTGTTGGAGACGACGGGGTAGTGCCGCTCCTCTTCTTCTCCGGGCTTTTGGGCTTGATCGGAGTTGAAGCTTGTTGGAGACGACGGGGTAGTGCCGCTCCTCTTCTTCTCCGGCCTTTGCTTCTGGCGTCTTCGGAGTCGAAGGGTTCTTCTTCTCCGAGCTTTCTTCTTCGTGCACGGAGTCGAAGGGATGATCTTCGTGTGCAAGGGCCTTCACATTGATGAGGACTTTCAGTAAGCCGATCCCTCGGGACAGGCTTGACTGTGCCTCGTGAAGCCTTGGGTCGGTGAAGAAGCGTCTCCTCGTTTGCAGAGCTCCCGCGCTTTGTCTTCAATCTTCGACCATTTTTTCCTTCCCCCACCCCCTCTATTTATAGGCAAAGAGGTGGGGAGAGAGATATGGGAACTCTTTAATTTTAAATCCCTTTTGTATCTCTCTCATAATTACCCGGATTTTATTCATCCATTGATGAAGGGAATAACATTTAGTTGTTTTCCTTTTCTGGCGGGTGCAATTATGGCTGGATTTCGCACACGAAATCGATGGCGATCGGGCGCTTCGTCTTGTGCGTCGGATCGAGGGATCGGCGCAGATCCGCGTGTGTGCAGACGTCATACGCTACCTCCCCCCGCGCATGGCGGTATTTTTTCCTTTTCTTTCTTTTCTTTCCTTTTCTTTTCTTTCCTTTTTCTTTTCTTTCCTTTCTTTTCTTTCCTTTTTCTTTTCTTTCTTTTTCTCCCCTTTCCTTGCAGGGCCGGCCGGCCCCCCATGGGGTTCGGGTCCTACTAGGGCCGGCCCCATGTGGCTCGGGTCCTAGTAGGGGCCGGCCCCATGGGGTTCGGACCCTAGTAGGGGCCGGCCCCCCTTGACGCATGGGGTCCGCTCCTCTTTGCTAGGTGCGAGTCGGGTCCAGGTCCGCATCGGTGCGCGCGAGTCGGGTCCGCGTGTCGGGTTTGCATCCACGTAGGGGCCTTTGAGTCGGGTCCGGGTCCGAGCGCGTCGGGTTTGCATCCACGTCGGCACATGTAAGTCGGGTCCGGGTCCGACGAAATTCGTGTGTCTACAAATGCCCCCTCAAGGACGAGTGTGTCGATGAGAACGTGTCGGGTTTGGACGCGTAAGAATCGTAGAGCACTTGTCCTTGATTCCTTTTGTGGGCGGGGTCGGGTGTCTGTTTAAGGACCCCTACCCCCTTCATCCACCATTGTGCTTCTTTGCGAAGGTTCTGCCGGCTTCTGGAGACCGCTGTCGGAAGAGAGCTGCCTGGGGCTGCACGCGACTTGCTCCGTCTTTCCGGTGTTGCCTTTTTCGTCTCTTTTTTTTTTTTTTTTTTTGGTGTTCGGGAGCTGCAGTGGCAGTGGCAGGGTCGGCCAGGGCTGCGGCGGCTGGGCACGAGGCCAGCGGCGTGCAGCGCGCCGAGCTGGGTGCCGGTGCGAGCAGTTGGCTGTGGCTCTCGCTTGTAGAGAAGACCTTCGCTATGGTTTCGATCATCTTCTTCGTTGCAGACCTCTTTTGCTCCAAAGATTGCACGGACGTCGAAGGTGGCCGTTGCACGGAGTTCGAGACTGGTGCGAGAGCGACTGGAGTGCGATGACGGCGACGGTGCATCTCGGCGAAGGACTGTCGCCCCTCCCTCGGTGTGGGAGCGCAATGACGAGGCCGATTGTCGACGGCGACCGTTGCACGATGTCCGAAGGCGACTTAGGAGAGACGGGAGCGTGAAGACGAAGGCAACATGTCTCGACGTAGTCCCATGGCGGCGCGCGGATGACGAAGGCGCGAAGATGAAGGCGATGCACCCCGGCGGAGTGTTGGCGATGGTGACGCACCTCGGCGCGATGAGGAGGAGGTGGAGCCATTGCAAGCGAGGCGAAGCTCCCCTTTTCTTTCTCTCTCTTCTTTTTTTTTTTTTTTTTTTTTGTGTGTGCGCGGAGTACAGCAGTAGCGACGGTGGCTAGCTACGGCGCGCGCGAAGGCCGGGGTGCCGCGGCGGTGGTGGCTCGCGGAGGCAGCAGCAGCAGCAGCGGCAGGCGATGGCCGAGCGGCGCGCGGGCTGCGGTGCGGGTGCCAGTGGCTCGCGGACCCTTCTTTTTCTTTCCTTCCTTTTCCTTCTTTTTCTTTCTTTTTTCTTTCCTTTTCTTTCCTTTTCTTTTCTTCCTTTTTTTTCTTTCCTTTTCTTTTTCTTTCCTTTTCTTTGTTCCGTCCTTTTTTTTTTTCTTTCCTTTTTCTTTTTTTTTTCCTTTCCCGCTTGCTCTTTCTTTTTTTTTTTGGTTCGCTCAGCACAGCGGCAGCAGCAGCGGTGGCTCGCGAAGGCGGCGGGGCGAGCACGCGGGTCGCGCTGGGCGAGGCGGCGCGCTGGGTCCACGAAGGAGGCGGCGCGCGGGGTCGAGACGGGGGCGGCGCGCGGGTGCAACGCGGGGCGCGGGGCCGGACGCTGGCGGCGCAGGGTGCAGGGCCGGAGGCCGGCCGGCGTGCGGGCGCGCGGCGTGCGGGTGGTCGGGTGCGGGCGGCGCTGGATGCAACGCGGGGCGCGGGGCCGGACGCTGGCGGCGCAGGGTGCAGGGCCGGAGGCCGGCCGGCGTGCGGGCGCGCGGCGTGCGGGTGGTCGGGCGCGGGCGGCGCTGGGTGCAGGGCCGGAAACCGGGCGGTGGCGGGCCCGGGCGCGGGTGGTGCGAGGCCAGAGGCTGGGGCGTCGCGGTGGCGGCTTGGTCGGGCGCGGCGGCCAGCGGAGGTGGCGCGCGGGCGGAGTCGGGCCGGCAAAGGAGGGGGGCTGCAGGCCCCACCTTTTTCTTTCTCTCTCTTTTTTTTTTTTTCCTTTTGTGTCGGGTGTTGATTGGGGAGGGGGGCGCGGTGCAGGCCGCTGCTGTCCTTTTTTTTTTTTTTTTTTTTTTTTTTTTTTTTTTTTTTTTTTTGGTCCGCGAAGGCGGCAGGCGGCGCGGCTATCGGGGCAGGCAGCGTCGGCGACGGCCCACAGCGCTGGCTGCAGTATGCGCGGCGCGGGGGGCCGGGAGCGAGTGGCGCGGAGGCCCGGCGCGGTCGCAGAAGCAATGATGGCGGCCGCCGGTGCGACTCTGAGTCGGGCGGGCCCCGATCGTGTTGGAGAAGGGACGCGGTGGTAACGGCGGCGTCTCCGGGTTGGCCAGGCGCGGGGCGCAGCTGCGGCTCGGCACGCGGGGTTGAGTGCAGGCGGCATGGGTACGTGGCGCAGACGACGGGCGTGCGGAGCGGCGCCAGCGCGGCATAGGCGGGCGGTGGCCAGGCTTCAAGCTGCGCGGGTGGTGTGCGGCGCTTGAAGACGAAGGCTTCCGTCGGCTTGGAGACGAAGGCTTCTTCGATGCTTGGAGACCGTCGGCGGAAGAGTGCTGCCCGGGGTTGCACGAGACTTGCTCCGTCTTCCCGGTGTCGCCTCTTTCGTCGACGGTGGCGGCGATAGTGCGCGTCGCTTGAAGACGAAGGCTTCCATCGGCTTGGAGACGAAGGCTTCTTCGATGCTTGGAGACCGTCGGCGGAAGAGTGCTGCCTGGGGTTGCACGAGACCTGCTCCGTCTTCCCGGTGTCGCCTCTTTCGTCGACGGCGGCGGCGATGGTGCACGTTGCTTGAAGACGAAGGCTTCCGTCGGCTTGGAGACGAAGGCTTCTTCGATGCTTGGAGACCGTCGGCGGAAGAGTGCTGCCTGGGGTTGCACGAGACTTGCTCCGTCTTCCCAGTGTCGCCTCTTTCGTCGACGGCGGCAGCGATGGTGCGCGGCGCTTGAAGACGAAGGCTTCTGTCGGCTTGGAGACGAAGGTTTCTTCGATGGCTTGGAGACGAAGGCCCTCCTGGCGGCTTGAAGACGAAGGATTCTTCGACGGCTCGTGAAGACGAATGCTTCAGTCTTGGCGGCGAAGCATTCTTCGGCGGCTTGGAGCCGAAAGATTCTTCAGCGGAGTGTTATCGTCTTCTTGGTGCGGGAGCATAATGACAACGGCACGGCAAAAAGACGAAGCCGAGTGTGGTGGCAATCGCCTGGCGCGAGGATGAGTCGGAGGCGTTGGAGGCCAGGGAAGGCGGCTCCCTCCCTTTTTTTTTTTTTTTTTTTGACTTTACCTCTCGATCGGTCTTGCACTTTTCATATCCTTGCAAGATTCGTCCCCCTGAGTACCTTCCGAAGGCTGGCTAGATTATTGATGAGGTCAATCGCGGGTTTAGAGTTACTAGCGAGGTTGCACCTTTCTGGTAGCAATGTCAGCTTGAAGGACACCGAGATGGGCGTTCTGAAGAGGATGACGAGGCCACGAGCATCAACAGGGAGTAGACTGCTTTGGCTGTCTTTTGCTTGTCGATCTTGACCTTGATGACAGCTCCAGTGGTTCTTTTGGCTTTGTGGAGGTCACGAAGGCTGCGGTTGTTGTTTATGCGTCCGCTATTCTTCGGGTTGCTGCTTTTGACTTCAGTGGCAGTTTCCATCCTTCAGGTGGGCCTGAGCTTTTGCATGAGCCCGGTGGATTTCAAGGCAATGATTCTTTTTCTGCGAAGCAGATGCGCACCTTCTTTGGAGGGTGGCGAGCTTCATTGCTTACGACGGTCTTCGCTGGAGGACGCTTCCCTGGGCTTAGCTGCTACCGCGGGAGAGAGACGTCAGTTGTCGGGGCATCGCACGCTTGCTACTGCAGACTTGGTTCGGATGCAGAAGGAGGCGGAGGCCATTCGTGCGTCGCTTCAAGAGTCGGAGTCCCGTTTGGGGAAAGCTCAAGCGACCGAGAAGACTTCTGGAGCAGAGTTAGCGAAGCAGCGGAAAGCTGGCGATGCGTCGAGAGTTGACTGCTTCCCTACCCCTGGAATTGCAACGCGTGTAAGCTGCGGAGGGCGAGCCACTTCGGCTCCTTAAGGACTTCGACTTGCTACTCGTGCGTCGCTTTAGAAGCTGGAGTTCCATTTGGGGAAAGCTCGAGCAACCGAGAAGATGTCTGGAGCAGAGCTTGCGAAGCAGCGCGCATAGCTGGCGACGCGTCGGAAGCTGACGATTTTTTCTACCTCTGGAGTTGCAGCGCGTGTAAGCTGCGGAAGGCGAGCTGCTTTGACGCCTCAAGGACGTTGACTTTCTTGTCATCCTTGAGTTTGCTGACTGGATTGATGGTTATGCACTCACTTGCCTCTGGACTGGCCTTCTGGGACGACGTTGGGATGTTTCTTTTTTTGTCTGGACTGAACCTTTGTAGGTTGCCTACGTACCCTACTGAGAGGGATCAAGTCGCACGTAGTTCGTTTTTTTTTTTTTTTTTTTTTTTTTTTTTGGGCAAGGGGGGTAACCTTGCGCTAGGCAAAGTACCTTTTGAGGGACTTGCCACTGGTAGGTAAAGTCGCCGCTGGTTCGCAGCTATCGCCCGCCTTCTTCGCTTCAATATAGTTGGAAGTGAAGATCTTCTTGACTGGAGTTTGACTGGCGTCGATGCCCCGGCAATTTGGAAGGATTTGTTCGCCGCTTTTGCAGAGAAGAGCTTGAGTCTTTGTCAGGCGATGTGGTATTGCAGCTGAGGGTAGTGAACCCATGTGCGCCATGCTTTCTTTGCTGCGGCTGGATTTGAACATCGACTCGGTGGAGTTTTGCCCCCGAGTGTTTTCTGACTTGATTGCGAGTTGCTCAGAGCTGGTGCACTCGGAAGACTCGGTTGAGCTCGAGACGTGCAACAGACCACGTAACGGTAATGTCATCTCTTGCAAAGTGCTGAAGTTGGCCCCGAAGAATGATAACGCTGGTTCCTTTGCTGGAGGGGAAGGCGATCGTCCTGGTTTGCTAAGCCATTGAGGTACGAGCCGCAGGACTGAAGCAACTTGAGCAGGCAACGGAATGCATCGCATCGAGCTTGATTTGAAGTTGATGTGAATTTTCCGTCTTGATGCTGGCGCTTCTTTGTCTTTGTGCGCTGTCTGGATGGAGGACGTCACTAGTTTTGCAAGTGGAGAGCTTTTGTCCCTCGCAGCTGCTTTGACTCCCTGAGCTCGTAGAGGTTTTGCTGGATGAGCTTCTGCAACGGGATCTTTCACTTGGTAAAACTCGGCATCAACAAGGTGTGCTTTAGCCTTGTTGAACAGCTTGCCGTTGGCAGTGATGCTTCTCCCCATGCCTTTTATGTTGGAGTCGCTTTCTTCATTGTATTTCCGGAGCACGCGGTGAACTTCCATCATGCAGCAGGAGACCTTGAAGTTTTGATCAGCTTCAAGGAAGCAATTGGGAAAGAACTCCTGGAGTGTCGCCGGCTTTAGAAAGCTTTGCTGGAGGAAATTTTTCAGATTTGCCGGTGGTACTTTGGACGTCTTTTTTCCTGGAGCTTCATTCTTTTCCTTGAAGGACTTTCTTCTGGGGAGTTTTCTTGTCGCCCGGTTTTTCTTATGGTTAGCCAGACGTGCTATCCTGTAGCTTGATCGTCGTGGCCTTCTCCCTCGAGGCGCCACAGCCCGCGTGTTTTCATCAGTAAGATCTTCCTCGCCAAGGTGAAGAACTGGTGCTGCAACTGAAGGCACTTCTTTGATCGGAAGGACTTGCACTTCTAGAGACTGTACCGATTCATCTTCTGATCCCCAGCTGATTGGCTTGATTTCTTCATTTGGAATTGAAGGAGACCTGGAGTAGAGGACATAATAGTCAATTTTGCCCGATGGTTGGCCTAGCAGGTTGACTTCGGGGCTTCTTTGTTCGTCTCTAGCTTTGAGCAGGTGCCGGGACGTAGCTTCGTTTGGAAGAGGGAGTGCTTGCATGAGAGACGGTTGCCCCCAAGACAGTAAGGATTTGGCCCTAGGCACTGAAGAAGTATGTCGTCGTCGTCTTCTTGGACTGCCCCCTTTCTTTGAGTCATCAACGGTGGACTGCCCCCCTTCTGCGAGGACCGACGGGGCATCTTGCAATTCGTCGTCCGAAGTAGAAGTGTCACCGTTGTCGGGATCCGTAATGGAGATATGATTGACGGCAGCCATGGGTGGGTGGGTGGGTGTTGAGATGAAGTCCTCGATTGGCATCCCCAGACGATTGAACGCTGACTTCTTCTTTGATTGTTTGACTGGCCCAAGCCTCTCGAACACGGATGTGCGTTTTCGTTTTGACCAGTCTTTACCACCTCTGGTTTGCTTCCGGAACAAGGCTTGGCCTCGAACCTGTCGTCGTCTTCTCTTGCTGTCTGGATGGCTGAGGTAGGTAGAGCGTGCATCGGAGATTGTCGATTCTTCGGCTGCTTCATCTGCCATCCTCGCCTCGATGTAGTTCGAGGTGAAGGTCTTCTTCGCTGCGGTTCTGATGACCAACGGAGCTTGACTGGAGCCGATGCCTCGGTGGTTCGGGGGAATTTGCTCTCCATTTTGAAACAGCCGAGCTTGAGTTCTCGTCATCCCATGCAGAGTTGCTGCTGGTGGGAGTGTGCCCATGGCGCTTTCCTCGTTGTAGCCAGCTCTAAACAGCAACTTGGCAGCGTTTTGCCCCCAACTCCCTTCTGGCTTGAATCCGAGTTGCTCGAGGTCTGCCGATTCGACGGGTCTACTTGGGTTCGGAGTTTGCGTCAGACTAGGTAGTGGCACCGTCATTTCTTGCAGAGTGATGACATTGGCCTGAGATAACGACGGGGCCAACTTCTTTGTCGGAGTAGGAGGCGATCGCTCGGATTTTCGGAGCCACTGAGGCACGAGACGCAGGACAGGCGCCGTTTGGATTGGCAACGGGGTATGTTGCGTTGCTCTTGGCTCGAAGCTGATGCGCATCCTTTGCCCAGGTTTCGGCGTTCCTTGGACCTTGAGTTTTGCCTCATCAGAGGGTGGCACCGGATTCGTGGGAAGTGGAGTCTTGTCCTTCTTTTCTTCTTCAATTTTCTGGACTCGAGGAGCTTTAGCTGGCAGAACTTCTGCGACCAGGCCCTTTGCTTGGTAGAACTTAGCGTCGGCCAGGTGTGCCTCGGCCTCGTTGAATGGCTTGTCGTCCGCAACTATGCACCTCTCCACGCCTTCTTCGTAGTATTTGAGGCACTGGTGCCAGGTGGAGACCACGATGCCGTTCTCATGCAGCCATGGTCTTCCCAACAGGAGGCGATATGATGTCTGGCAATCGATGATGTGGAAGAGGACCGTTGTATCCAGCGGGCCGATGGAAAGCTTCAAACGAATGATTCCGACGGTGGACTGTCCGCCCTGGTTGAAGCCTTGAATGACCAATTGACTTGGTGAGAGCTGGTCGTCGGTGATGCCGAGTTGCCGCATCGTCTGGATAGGCATGATGTTGACGGCGGAGCCACAGTCCAACAAGATTCGGTTCACTGGCTTCTCCTTGATGTATCCCGAGGCGTAAAGAGGCCGGTTGTGCAATCGCGTCCCGAGTTGCAGGTCCTCATCTGAGAAGGTTATCGTCGCATCACACGAGGCCACAGCTTTGCGCCTTTGATCGTCCTTCCTCTTCCTTTTGTAGCTATCTGGATCGGCCAAGGCCGCCGCCATTGCCAGGCGAGCCTTCTTCGGGAGATGCAAAGCTTCTACGAGAGGCATATGCAAGATCGCTTCGTCGTGAGCCGCGGTGCCCCCATTGTTGGAGTCGTCTTCTTCAGAAGTTTCGCCTTCGTTCTTTCCTTCCGATACTTCATGGACTTCGACCATGCAACAAGACACCTTGACGTGTTGGTCCACTGGGAGGAAGTGATCCGGGAAGAACTCTTGCAACGTTGTCGGCTCTGGAAGACTCTGCTGAAGGATATCGTCTTGGCTTGCTGGCGGCACTTTGAACGCCTTCCTCCCTGGAGCCTTGCCTTTCTTCTTGTAGGTCTTCCGCTTGGTGAATCCCCTCATCACACGGTCTTGCTTGAGCTTCTTTTCTTGCCACGGCTTTCGCCGCCGCGGTAGCATGATCCATGCTTCTTCGTCGGTGGATTCCCCTTCGCTAGGATGATGGTCGACAGAAGCAACTGGTTCCCTCGAAGGCACTTGTTCTTCCTGAGGCTCTACTGGCTCGTCTTCCGATCCCCAGCCGGTGGGCTTGATTTCGTCGATTGGAATGGACAGAGGCCTTGAGTAGAGGACGTAATAGTCGAACTTCCCCGAAGGCTGGCCCAGCAGACCGACTTCCGGATCTCCCTGCTCGTATCTTTTCTGGAGAGCGTATTGGGACGTAGCTTGACTGGAAGGGACTTGCTCTTCTCGAGGCTCTACTGGCGCGTCTTCCGATTCCCAGCCGGTGGGCTTGATTTCGTTGACCAAAACGGACGAAGGCTTTGAGTAGAGGACGTAGTAGTCGAACTTGCCCGAAGGCTGGCCCAGCAAACCGACTTCTGGATCTCCTTGCTCGTATCTCCTTTGGAGCGTTCGTTGGGATGCAGTATTGCTTGGAAGAGGTGCTGGCATGAGCGATGATTGCCCCCTGGGCAGCGGTGTTTCCTCCTCGGTGAGCGCAGGAGTATGTTGACGTCGCTTTGAGACTTTCGGCTGGGAAGTTGACTTAGCGATTGGAGCTTGACGATTGATGCGCAATTTGGGCATGCTTCGCCGAGCAGCGACGAGTACTGGCGAGAAGGAGCCGAAGGTGATGGACGTCATGTTGGCCGTAGCAACCTCCCCGGAGTCGATCTCTATCTTCCCTTGCTTAGCGAGCGCCATGATTCTTTCCTTGAAGACGAAGCATCTTTCGATGGGATGACTCACCACCCGGTGGTATTTGCAGAAGAGAGGGTCGTCGACACGATGCATCTGCTCGGGCCTCTTTGAAGGAGGGAGCTCTATCATCTTCTCTTGCAGCAGCTGGTCGAACATGGAGGAGACTTCCGAGTCTGGGAAAGGGTACTCCTTGGCTTCGAGCTCCTCGAGAGTCATCCTTTGTCTTAGCGGCGGAGGCGGTGGTATGGCGACTCCCTTCTTCTGATCTGGCTTGCCATCGATCTTGAGCGGCTTGGAGGTTGAAGCGACGTCAGCAACATTGACTTGTTTCAGTTTCGTTGCCGGTGGCTTGTCCTTCTTCTCTATCTTCAAGAAGTCCTTGTTCTTCAAGTCCCCGCGGTTTGCTAGGCTGAGTTCCATGTCATGAGCCCGAGTTGCGAGTTCTTCGAAAGACCGAGGCTTGATACCTTTGAGGATGTAGAGCAGACCCCAGTGCATGCCTTGGGTGCACATCTCGATGGCCGAGTCTTCAGACAAGCGGTCTCGTGAATTCAGCGCGAGGTTCCTCCACCTGTCGATGTAGTCGATCACCGGCTCATCTTTCCTTTGCTTGACGGCGGTGAGTTCGGTCATATTGACTGTACGTCTGGTGCTGTAGAAGCGATTGAGGAACTCCCTTTCCATCTGGTCCCAGCTGTCGATGGTCCCTGCAGGAAGATCAACGTACCAGTCGAACGCGTTGCCTTTGAGGGTGCGAACGAATTGCTTCACCATCTCGTCGCCATATGTGCCGGCATTATTGCAGGTCTCGACGAAGTGGGCGACGTGCTGTCTTGGATTTCCCTTTCCGTCGAAGTGCTGAAACTTTGGTGGCTGGAATCCGACTGGGAAGCGTAGCTGCTGGATCCTCGTAGTGTAGGGCTTCGAGTATGCCGCCATGATCAGAGGAAGGCTACTGCCGTGGGATCGCATCATGTCGGCTATCAATGCTTGGACTTGCTGAGCACTCATTGCCGCCGCTACCGGAGGTTGTGTGGCCACCGAGGCTGGCATTGGGGAGACGACTTCCACTGGGATGGGAGCCGAGGAGAGCGTTGGAGTAACTGCTTGAACCGTCGGAGCAACCTCTGCAGGAGCGGGAGTTGAAGACGGAACTGGAGCGGCTACTGGACAAGCGACGGGTTGGCCGACTGGTGCAGCGTCCTTTGCGCTTAGCTTTTGGAGCAGAGTGTTGATGTGACGATCCTTCTCCTCCATTAGCCGAGTAATCTGCGCCATGTGCTCGTTCATCTGCATGACTTGGAGCTGAAGAGCAGACGGAGGATGGTGACGGAGAACGTCTTGGTGTTGCATGTTCGCATCCTCGCCATCATCATCGGAGACGTAGTTACGCCGACTTGCTTCCGGCTGATGATTGATGTTTGCCCGCTGCAGAGGAGGTGCAACGTCTGCTGGAGAACCCGAACGGGTTCGGGGTTGGGGTTGGTCCTCCCCAAACTTCTGGACATGGGCTCCAGGATCGAGGCTCGTTTCTTCATGCACCAGGGCCTCGTCGGCGCTTTGGCGAGCATCTTCGGTAGTAGCTTCTGGCACGAAGACGTCCGCAAGAGTCCGAGTACGCCGAGTGTAGACGCGCACCATTGGAGGAGCATCACCCTCCGGATTTATTGGATCACCGTGTCGGAGTAGAGGAGACTCGGCGATTGGTGAGAGGCTTGGAGCAAACGCATCGTTGTTTGTTCCGGCCATTGCAAACTTCAAGCAGCTTCTTCAACCGTACGGATGAAAGGAGAAGAGGTCCCACCGGGCGTGCCAGAAATCTGTATGCGCAAAAAAGGTACGGGTCGGCTTTATTGCACAAAACGAGATTACAAGTGTGGCCGGGACCCGGGTTGCTCGGGTGTAGCGAGTCCGGGCTGCGGCGAGTTTTGATCAGGGGATTGTGGGAAAGATCTTCTGGGGGATCCCTTTGATCCGCGTCTCCACGTGGTGTTCGTGCGAGAGCTCTGAAGGAGTTGCCCAGGACAGGGGTCTTTACAGGGAGAGGGTTTTGGAGAGGCTAAGGAATGTCCACCGTTGCTTTGTCCCTTCCGTGCTTCGCGCTTTCTCGGCTAGGGGGTTTTCGGCTTCGTTCCTCGGTCTTCGCGTCTTCCTCGTTCCTTGCTTGACCTCGGTGTCCTTGATCGTCGGTTCGCGGCGTCGATCGAGCTTTTGGCGTTGGCTTTGGCTTTGGCTTTTTGGCTTTGGCTTGGCTCCGGCGTGGCTCTGGCTTTTGCTTTGCTTCGGCGCTTGCACTTGGACGTAGCTGGGAGAGACTTGCGATGCTTTCGTTCTTCCGGACTTCGCGTCGTATCGGCTAGAACGTGCGGTGCTTTTGCTCGTGGCCGGCGTAGTCGCTTGGCTTTGGCACTTGCTTTGCTTTGGCGCGGGCTTTACTGGGGCTTTGCTTTGGCTTCTTGCGTTGCTTTAGCTTTGGCGTTTACTCGATCTTCTTCTTCGAACGACGTGGGCTACTTCTCCGGTGCTTCGACGGTTTGCGTGTCAACGGGACTTCTCTTCTTCTCCGGGCTTCTTTGGCGTGATCGGGGTCGAAGAATGCTTTCGAAGATGGTGGGGGTAGCACCGATCTCCGTGCGACGGTTGTAGCGTCGGCTTTTGTTGATGAAGACGACGGGGTAGTGACGCTTCAGATGATCTGTTCCAGCCTTTCTTCTTCGTGGATGGTGCAGATGTTTGTCGAAGACGACGTGGTGATGACGCTTCGCTTCTCTCCTCCGGGCTTTGGGGCTTGATCGGGATCGAGGACTTGTTGGAGACGACGGGGTAGTGCCGCTCCTCTTCTTCTCCGGGCTTTTGGGCTTGATCGGAGTCGAAGCTTGTTGGAGACGACGGGGTAGTGCCGCTCCTCTTCTATCGGAGTCGAAGCTTGTTGGAGACGACGGGGTAGTGCCGCTCCTCTTCTTCTCCGGGCTTTTGGGCTTGATCGGAGTCGAAGCTTGTTGGAGACGACGGGGTAGTGCCGCTCCTCTTCTTCTCCGGGCTTTTGGGCTTGATCGGAGTCGAAGCTTGTTGGAGACGACGGGGTAGTGCCGCTCCT
>OX393549.1:85522995-85545495 GCA_947650365.1 Chamaelirium japonicum
ACTTGGGCCCAAGCCCGTTGGCCCACACGAAGGCTCATCCTAGCCTGTCATGGATGGATAAGACAGAATATATCTTATGATATATACTAGAATCTTTTTAGATTTGAGATCTTTATTTTATTCAAGTTATTAAGATAATTATTTATTTTTAAATTTGTTGCCATATTTATCTTTTCTTTTAGCCTATTTAAAGGCCCCCATTGTAACCATTGAAGGGGAGATGATGATGAATGAAAATTAATGGATTTGAGTCCCCCACCTTGTTTTCTAATGGATTTCAGGTCCCTTCTCATCTAAGCTTCGAATCCCTTCTTCGCTGCCACGGTTCTTACCCCCTCCGTCACTTCCTCTCGGTGATTCTATATCACTAGTTATCCCTTTACAAAGAAAATACAAAAAGATTACACAGTCGCCATCAATCGCTCTTCGACGACTCACGCTTACATCAAGTTGGTATCAGAGCTCCAGGCTTCGTGGCATTCCCGTACCACGAACGATCTTTGCTTTGATTGCCGTCGTCCATCGTCATCGTCACCATCCTCACCTCGCCCTACAATTAAAGAAAAGAGAGATCAGATTTGTTAAAAAAAGAAGAAGAAGAAGAGAGATCAGATCTGTTGAGAGAAGAAAAAAAAAAAAAAAGAGAAAGAGAAATAGCATACCTCCTTCAACCGCTACCCACCTCCTTTGCTCGCCCACGCAACCACCGCAAACCACCTGCAAACCCTCCTCCTTTGCCCACCCGCAACCAACCCTCTTTCCACCCTTGCCCACAAAAAAAAAATCACACAGAACTGCCGCAGATCTATGAAGACAAAAAAAGGAAAGAAAGAAAAGAAAATGAAACAAGGAAAGGAAGAAAAAGAAAAAGAGAGAAAAAGGAAGGGAAGAAGAGAAAGGAGAGAGAAAAAAGGACGTCTTACCTTTTGCTACCAGCTGCAGCCTCCTTTCTCTCTTCCCTATCTTCAGCCAACAAAATAAAACCTAACCTAAATCCTTTTCCTATTGAGGTACCCTTTTACCCTTAATCCTTTGAACTTTTACCATTTATTCTCTTCAATCCAAGCCGCTAGATTATAATCCAAAGGCCCAGTTCTGAGAACCTATTCAGCCACTTAAGTCACCAGACCCGACTTCCATTTTGGATCTGACCCGACTATCGATCCCGACCCGACATCTTCTTTGGATCATATCTTTGAATCCGTTCATTGGAATCCAACGAACCAAATACCAAAGCTGCACAATTTTTCGAACCGGATCCACTCGTGCCCTCCATGCCTCCATCCAGTCAGCCCAGCAGTACATAATTATGACTTTGCTCTTGCTGCCTTTATCGCCATGTACTACCACGGAGATGATTTTGACTTCGGATCCATTCCACTCTTCTCTAGTTGGCGTTATTCTCCATCCTACTTGGGACGTGCAAGGCTCCTTGCACATCGATGATCGCGCAAGGTTACTTCTAATTGGGACGTGCAAGGTTCCTTGCACATCGATGATCGCGCCTACAAGCTGAACTTGCCAGTATCGCCATTTGTTTAGTGGTTTCTACAGAGGCCGGATACATGGAAACGCTAGGAGCGATTTGACTATATCCAGTATGTGCTCGATGATATCGGTGATGAGCTATGATATGGGGAACAAGTCCGGAGGTGCACCGGATGTTGTCAGTCCGCTCCTCCTATAGTGCCTTGACCAGAGCTTCCACCTTCGCTTACTATGGAGACTCCTCTTCATGTGGAGTTTCGAACTCTAGTAGCCCATCCAGAGGGGCATCTTTTGCCAGAGAAGCTGCCACAGCAAATAGATTTTCTTGGGCTAAACTCCGTGCCACCGGCCCCAGATTATCTCCAACTTCGTCTGCACTTGGGTCTACCTTCCGACGAGTTACCACTCCAGTCGACCCATGGGCGTGCGCTTGTTTGTAGACACCAGTCTTTCTTTGTTTTCCGGTCCACGCTCAACATCAACATATTCTTCGCGTGGGACCCGGGATATGACTATCGTGCAGTTCGATACTACTTGTTGGCCCTCCATCACCAGATCTTGGCATCGTGATTATATCACGGTGGATGAGCCTTTGCTGCATTCGCTGCCACCTATGTATTCCTGTCAGAAATCGATGATGAGTTCTTCACAGCGGAAGCGAATGATGTGATCTGACTTGGGCCCTAACCTGTTGGCCCACACAAAGGCCCATCCTAGCCTGCCATGGATGGATAAGGAAGGATATATCTTATGATATCTAGTATAATCTTTTTATATTTGAGATCTTTGTTTTCGACAAATTGTTAGGATAATTATTGGTTTTTAAATTTGTTGTCATATTTATCTTTTCTTTTATCCTATTTAAAGGCCCCCATTGTAGCCATTGAAGGGGAGATGATGATGAATGAAAATTGATGGCGGGTGCCTTCGTGGGCTCATGTATTTGAGTCCCACACCTTGTTTCCTGATGGATTTTAGATCCCCCTCTTATCTAAGCTTCTAATCCCTTCTTCTCTGCTATGGTTCTTACCCCCTCATCCACTTTCTCTCAGTGATTCTGTATCACTAGTTATCCCTTTACAAAGAAAATATAAAAAGATTACACCGCTGCCATCAATCGCTCTTCGACAAAGCGCGCTTACATCAGCCTAGGTTCGACCCAAATAGGCTACGGCCCGACCCGTTTGGTTTGATGGCCCACTGGTCACGTGGGCTTGGCCCACAGTTTTGGTCTTATAAGGGGAAAGGAGGTTCGAGCTTACCAGAGCGATGGTTCGGCGAGGAGGTAGCGGTGGTCCGGCGACGACGAGTGGTGTTCTGGCGACGATGGCGGCAGTTCGGTGAGGGGGTGGCATGCAGTGGTCCAACATTGGCGGGTGGTGGTGGGCAGCGATCCGGCGGTGGCGAGGGTGGTGGTGTTGGTGGGGTCAGCTAAAGGAGATGGGGAGAGGTAAGTAGGGTGGGCCCCTTTTTATAGGTCTTTGGTGAGAATATGAAAAAGCATGGGTTTTTTGTTTAATAAATCGTCCTTGATTGCAATTATAGATTTAAGGTAAGAATCTCAAAAGTCTCATTATTTACAGCCTTTGGTCTTAATGGTAATAATTACGTTTTCAATTGAAGAACTGAAGGGTCAATTAGCTGTCCTTAACTGAAAACTTTTTAGCTTCTAATCTCTTTAATTAATATTTCTATCGTCCTTTATTGAAGAATTGCAAAATAGACTAATGGTTTGTGCTAACGAACTTAAGGCTAGAGACTAGGGTTCAAATCTTTTATTTTTACTTAAAGTTTTTTATTTTTTATTTTTTTTCATAGCTTATATGAAGTCAAATGATCAAACTTAATATACGTTTTTTAACTGTTTCACCAATCCGGATGCGATTAAAATATCGGATTTGAGGTTTGAGAATTTCTTAATTATTATTTTATTTGCACAGGCATTAATGACATAATTATTTATTTATATAATAATAATTATTATTAATATTATCATTTTAAATAAAAAAAAACAAGGTATTATAGGTCTCTTCATCAAAGACAACATGTCGAGATATATAAAGGCAATTTGTGGAAATATGAAAGCATCACTAACCCTTATGTGATGGGATATACCCAAGAAAGATGCAAGGAAGTGAGCAAGACTCGAGTTTGGAATAAGTGTATGGATGAAGATTGATTGGTACATAACTGTACCATATTTATACCCCTAAATCTATGCGTAATCTTTCTCCAATATAACTTAATCGATGCTCTTATATGTATTTTGTAAACTTCCAGGAAATCGGATCATTTGAAAATTGATCTTAAAAGAACAAGTTAGAGGAGAAGCAAGGAGAAAAGCCATGTTACTGATGATTTTGGATCTCTGGGTGGATAAGAGAATTATATAAGAAGATCAGGTTCATCAAGAGCTTTGAAAGGAGCCCAAAAACACTTAATTCCGACAACCGAGTCAAAATTTATAGACAAAACAAGTCGACTCCGCAGTGCAGATCTAGAAAATAGCATACAATTAATGCAAGTCTGGTTGATTGGACCCGAAGCTTGATCAATTGGACCCTAAGCCTAATCGATCGAGCCTGGGCCGCCGAAACAGCCACATAAGCCCTATCTATTTCCTATTTTGATGGGGATTTTATGGGAAAACCCTAGGATGATCCATACCATTTAAATATATGTTTTTGGGTTGTCAAAGCCATCTTTTGGAGCCCGGTAGCTGTCGCAGAGAAGAAGATCAAAGTCATCATAGACGCCATGCTTGATTAAAGGCATCCATTAGGGTTTCAATGAAATGCTAGTCTAGTAACTATTTTTTATAGTCGAATTAGAGTTTTAGTTTTCTTCTATGGATTGTTGTATGATTTGTGAAAACTAATTCACACGATACAAAGAAATTTGTTCACGCAATTCAGAAATCTCTACCTCTGCAAGTGTCGGTCACTACCTTGGGGCAATATGGAATTAGATTTGGCTTACAACCTTCTTCTTCTTTCATGCCTCCACCGGATCTCAAGGGGAACAATCTCCTATCTCGATCCACGATCTTCTTCGTCTCTCAAACACAATGGAGAAGCCTGAAGCTAGACCCTAAATCCAGTCATCAAACACAATGATAAGCCCCCCATCAAAACCTAGGGTGAAAACCCTATTTATAGCCCCTCAAAATATTGCAGGAAAAAAAAAACCCCATGCACGTTTCGCTCCGGGCGCCCAGGGCGCCATGACCTGGGGCCAAAAAATACCAGATGCGAGACCTTCGCCCTGGGCGCCAACCAGTGACCGGTTGCCTCCCCCCCCCCCCCCCCCCCAGTTTTTAGTGCCCACCAGTGATTGGGCATCATTCCGTAGGCACTCAGGGCGCCAGCTTTAGGCTGGCCTCGATCCTGGTGCTCGTCAACGACCAGGCGCCACACAGTTGGTGTCCATGGCACCAACCTGCTAAAGTGTGTGCCCGGGTCCTCCGTATCGAGCCTCTTGGCGCATTCCGTCCTCGCCGAAACTGAGCCAAACTCTGACATCAGTATGCTGGTAGCCCGGTCCTTTGTCCGTCGTATTCCCTAGTGCGCTCAGCATGCTAGAACCCGAACCATATCGTGTTGTATTCCCCGAGTGCGTTCAATGGTCCAGAGTCCGGCCTTCCCTTTGGTCGTATTCCCTGGGTGTGTTCATTGTCTCCTCCTCTTCTCTCTATCGGAATGTACCTATTTATCATTCTCTCTCTCCCCCCGATCCACATCTCTTCTATAGTTGTGACGATCAAGATCTCCGACAAGGTGTTAAACACATGCTTTGGTCGAGTGCTTACCTTCTACGGGATCTCACGTGCCAACATCTCTCCCCCCTGGTGGCTTACAGGTATTACATTGACTTTCTACTAAGAGACAAAAATTGTGCAAAAAGAGAAGCATCTGAGATGCAATCGATGGCATGAATGATATATCAGAAAGAGAAAAACAAAGGTTGTGGGCTTACAGATTCCATCTCATGGTTAACATACACATAGAGAGAACAATGTTTGTATATTTTATGTGAAGGGATTTTTTCATTGACAGCCGGACAGAGGAGAGGCCAAGATGCAAAAAGACAATAAGTACATGCATTTTGTTCCTCGTACAGGGTAGGTAGGTTTCCTTCCTTATCCAACCTCCCCATGTATAGGTTCATTTCTTTCCTTTTTTATAATATAATATACCTCCTTATATATAGGTACGTTTCCTTCCTCATCAAACACCTATCTAGTTACCCACCAGGGGATTGGAGAGTTGGCAAGCAACTGATGCTTTGGTGATGAGGTTGTGGGTTCAACTCTTCCTCCCCTCGATTTACCCAGGAGTGAAGTGGGAATTGCCGAGTGGGTCGGGCTTCACTCCCGGAGGGATTAGTCCGAGGTTGAAGTGGGTCATTGCCCGAAAGGTTTCGGGACACCCGTCGATGTCAAAAAAAAAAAAAACACCTATCTAGTTGAGAGAGAGAGATGATTTCTCATCTGCTGCGCCTTCTGGTGGTGGCACTGCTGCTTGGAGTGTGGGGAACGGCGCATTGTGCCCCTTTATGTAGTACTCAGAAGGTCGATCAAAGTTATGACTCGGCGATTCAGTCTATTCTTAACGATATGGTGGGTGCAACACCCTTTCTGCTTGGCCATGATTACCCCACTTTTTATCCCGACACAGGGCCCACTGTATTATGGGGGCACGCCTGCTGCAGGTCGATCATACCCAAAACCTGATCGATCAGACCCTAAGCCTGATCGATCGGACCTAGGCCGCCAAAACAGCCACATAAGCCCCATCTATTTTCTATTTTTATGGGGAAACTCTAAGACGATCCATACCATTTAAATGTGTTTTTGGGTTGTCAAAGCCATCTTTTGGATCTTGGAAGCCGTCGTGGAGAAGAAGATCAAAGTTGTCATCGACGCCATGCTTGGCTAAAGGCTTCCTTTAGGGTTTCAATGAAATCCTAGTCTAGTAACTTCTTTTATATTCTAATTAGAGTTTTAGTTTTCTTCTATGGATTGTTGTATGATTTATGAGAACTAATCCACACGATACAAAGAAGTTTGTTCACGCAGTTCGAAAATCTCTACCTCTGCAGGTGTCGGACACCACCTTGGGGCAATATGGAATTAGATTTGGCTTAAAACAATCTTCTTCGTTTCATGCCTCCACTGGATCTCAAGGAGACTAATCTCCTATCTTCATCTCTCAAACACAATGGAGAAGCCTGAAGCTAGACTTTAAAACTAGCCGTCAAAGGCAATGATAAGCCCCCCATCAAAACCTAGGGTGAAACCCCTATTTATAACCCCTCAAAATATTGGCAAAAAAAAAAAATCAAACACGTGCACGTTTCGCTCTGGGCGTCCAGGGCGCCAATGACCTAGTGCCAAAAAATCACCAGACGCGAGACCTTCGCCCTGGGCGCCAACCAATGGCCGGTTGCCCCCCCAGTTCCTAGCGCCCGGCTACCAGTGATTGGGCGTCATACCGCAGGCACTCAGGGCTCTAGCCTGATGTTGGCCTCGATCCTGGCATCCGTCTGTTGGAAATAAATGCACGGCGCCTCGTCGATGGATCTCTGAGTGCCTCCATTCGACAAGCCTTCTCCTTCTACGAAACACCACACGAGGAAGACGAATCGTCATCCAATGGCGCAAGCAAGGGAGAGAGATAAGAGAGGAGAGGAGAAGAGATGAGAGAGGGGCGGCTTGGGTTTCCCCAATAGGCATCATGCATGGCCGGCCCACCCTCTCCCCCATTGCTCTTATATAGGGCTACCCTATCCATTGGATAAAGGTAGTACGGATAAGGTTTGACTAATTCAAATCTCTCCCTATATATCTCTTCATTTATCTCTATCTTTTCCTTGGTTTTGAAAACGGTCAAAACCAGCCCATTTTTTGTGCCTCATGACCGGCCCCTTTCATTGAAGGCAACAACCTCTTATAATAAAGGGGGCCGGCCTTGACCAGTCTCCCAACACTTAGGGCCGGCCCCCCTAGTACTTAGTGACGCATGGTATGACCAAAACACCCTTATGTCACTCGTTGGTCGTTCCTCGTGTATGAGACTTTGCAAGGCACATATAAGTAAGTGCACTAGTGATTTCACTATTCTCTGAGGTTCCCATAGGGTGCCTTTAGTGAAGTCAACTAGTCAACTCGCAACATGTCCCGGTGCATCGCACCCATGTGGCAAAGTCAACTTATGGTAAGGAATTGCTACATACGTCTCTGCACTAACCTAGGGTTTTTCCTTAGTGCACACACGTAGCTACGCATCTACCGTGCACTAGTGCGAAGCACTCATAGAGTGTAGGCTTGGACTTCTCACTTCTGCTAACTGCGTTCTATGTTTTGAGGAGATGGTACAAGGACCGTACATAATGTGGATAAGGTGGAACCTTCAGGGACCAGGGTTCATGGCTTCCAACATGGACTCGATCAACACACTACCCGAGTGTACCATCGATTCTCTGAGTCCGAGTTAACCTGTGTGGCCACCCAGAGTGTGACGCAGGATGCACTCCAATTCCCCCAGACTTACTATGCTCTCCCGCATACCCCTGCTCTCTGCTTAGTATGGTAAACCCACTGTCCCTCCACTTGGTGCCATGATGCAACTTGAGCGGTGGAGAATACCGTCAAACTCGAGTGCTCATATGACTCGGTTCCTTCCAGGTTGACCACTTACATCGTACCTCTGATTACTCTGTTGAGTGACCAGATCCGTCACAAGTCCAACTGATGACCACCTGGCCAGGGTTTAATACGATGTAGGTCAGACCAAGGAACACACCTCCCGTTAGGGGTATGGATGGCCTACAGGAGTGACATGCTGATGCAACGCCAGCCTGGTAACCCAGTACACCGTGGTTTTGGATCACTGTATCCGGATCCTCACACATTGGTGCGCCAAAGCACCACTCAACTGGTTAGTCCATCAGACGTGGTTCCTCAGAGTTTAGGACCATTTTACCCTAAGCAGAAACACGGCTTAGTGCACTGGTGTCTGCTCATCGATCTGTGCAACGTGTTGGAACCGTTCAGCCACAGACACTGTGCCTGGCAATGACCATGGTGGAGGCACCCACACTCTGTCATCCCAACAGCTTATCCTGACAGGGTGACCAACCCTAATCAGAGCTGTGAACGTATTTAGGTTACATGGGACCAGTCCATTGAGTCTCCCACTCAAGTGGATTACCATATAGCCATGACTCTCTATTATGTAATCAAAACACGTACTAAGGTACGTACCAAGATGTAATCCTAAGCTATCAACCATACATAGATAAACTATAGGTTTTACGAGCTGTAGACCTCACCAATTCTACCACCATCAACGACCGAGCGCCACACAGTTGGTGTCCATGGCGCCAATCTGCTGACGTGCGTGCCCAGGTCCTCCGCATCGAGCCTCTTGGCGTGCTCTGTCCTTGCCGAAACTAAGCCAAACTCTGACACCAGTATGCTGGTAGCCCGGTCCTTTATCCGTCGTATTCCCTAGCTCACTCAGCATGCCGGAACTCGGAACCATATTGTGCTGTATTCCCCGAGTGTGTTCAATAGTCGAGATCCCGGCCCTCCCTTTGGTCGTATTCCCTGGGTGTGTTCATTGTCTCCTCCTCTTCTCCCTATCGGAATGTACCTATGTGTCATTCTCCCTCCCCCGATCCACATCTCTTCTATAGTTGTGACAATCAAGATCTCCGACGAGGTGTTAAACACATGCTTTGATCAAGTGCTTACCTCCTACGGGATCTCACGTGCCAACATCTCTCCCCCCTAGTGGCTTACAGGGATTACATTGACTTTCTACTAAGAGACAAAAATTGTGCAAAAAGAGAAGCACCTGAGATACGATTGATGGCGTGAATGATAGATCAAAAAGAGAAAAACAAAGGTTGTGGGCTTACAGATTCCATCTCTTGGTTAAGATACACATAGTATGTGAAGGAATTTTTTCATTGACAGCCGGACAGAGGAGAAGCCAAGATGCAAAAAAACAATAAGTACGTGCATTTGGTTCCTAGTACAGGGTAGATAGGTTTCCTTCCTCATGCAACCTCCTCATGTATAGAGGTTCATTTCTTTTATTTTTTATAATATAACATACCTCCTTATATATAGGTAGGTTTCCTTCCTCATCAAACACCTATCTAGTTGAGAGAGAGAGAGAGAGAGAGAGATGAATTCTCATCAGCTGTGCCTTCTGGTGGTGGCACTGCTGCTTGGAGTCTGGGGAACGGTGCGTTGTGGGCCTTTATGTAGTACTCAGAAGGTCGATCAAAGTTATGACTCGGCGATTCAGTCTATTCTTAACGATATGGTAGGTGCAACACCCTTTCTGCATGGCCATGATTACCGCACTTTTTATCCCGACACAGGGCCCACTGTATTATGGGGGCACGCCTGCTGTAGGCCGACCATGACCAGTGTGCAGTGCTCCCAGTGTCTCAACGGAATCATTATCGACATCAACGGCGGGTGCGAGCAGGGCTCAGCCGGGGCGCAAGAGAACCTCTACGATTGCAGGCTTCGGTTTGAGTCTTACGACATTTCACAATTCTCGGACTTGTCTTGTGAATAAAGCATGCTACTTCATGCTAGTGTGTTGCTACTGCTGCTGTTGGTGTTTGAAATGACATGCATGAGATCCTAAGTCCTGAAAAATAAAAGTTACCTTGAATAAGAAGAGGCTAAAGTTTTTATGATATTTATATAAAAAATATATAATTAAAATTAAGACGCGGTGGGTTGCGAGGCGTTGGGCAGATGAAGTGGATTAACCCACGAGGTGTTGGTGGCCTGCGTGGCGTGGGTCGTATGTGACGGGTCAGCTCATCGGAGGTGTCACTCTCTCGGGGGTAGTTCGTCGGAGGCGGAGTCACAACCTTCGAATGCTCATCGAGCTTAGAACTTTTTTTTTTTGGAAAGATCACACGCAGAGCTGTGCTACGCTTTTAAGCCGCAGTTTGCTTGTCCTCGATCTCTCAACATGTTGTCCGTGGCTTTATTGGCCATTCCTAGCTTTAGTTGAATCATGGTTGTGCATCCTTTCGTCAGTCTATGCAGGCTAAACACTTCATCATCAATTTCATTTATTTAGCTTTGGTTGCTATGTTGTCTTATGATGTTCCTCCTTTTCTGTTAGGGTCTGTTCTTTTAGTTTCAAGGGAAAAAAAATAAAAATAATTTCTACAGAAATTGTTTCCACAACACAAAATTTCTATCGTTCTTTTGAATAGGGAAATGGATCGTGGAAATCGACTGAGATTGAGTGGCCGACCATGGTCGTCGGAGGTCGAGGAGGTTCACTGAAGGTCGATGAGGTCCATTTGAAGGTCTGCCATGGTTGAGGAGTTCACCAGAGGTCAAGGAGGTCCGTCGGAAGGTCGCTGGAGGTCGAGGAGGTTCGTGGGAGGTCGACGAGGTCGGCTGTAGCTCGGACAAAAATCGCCTACGGGATTAGGGGTTTGAAGAAGAAGAAGGAAAATCGATTTTCTGCAGGTTTTGGGCGAAATCTCATTTCCCTGATAGCAGGAAAATTTCAGGAGAGGGAAACAAGATTTCATCGTAAAAGAACACCAGAAACGGATCAGGAAATCTCATTTCCACTCACTTATTAATTTCCTTGCTCAATTTCCGTACAAAAGAACAGACCCTTAGCAGACCACTATTCTTTCAATAGTTGATTGGTCTTTTCATAAGCAATGAGAGGGGTTTAAGATATCAAGGTGGTGACCCTTTTTTCAATCCGGCATGCTATGAGGTCGGCCTACTTGCACGTCAGCTTATTTCTAGGTCAACGGCATGCTTCGCGGGTCGACTTGTTCCTTATTTGATCTACTTGTAGGTCGGTCGATTCCCAAGCTTGCACGCCAGCCCAAGTTAGCCTTACACTTTTATTGCTTCTTCATTTGTGAACTATGTGGGTTCTCCATCTTGAATATGAGAAAAAAGTGTCAGAGTGAGTTGGTATATGTCTATTTTTTATTTTACACGTAATTTTTTTAAGAGAAAACCGGTGTTAGGACCAAAAAACTGAGCGTGTATACCATTTAGTCCCATTTTAAGTTCATATTTACAGTAAATCCATCGATATGACTATTGTATAAAGTCTGATCCTTTGTCCATTGTTTGATTGCAAATGATCCGATCTTAACCATTTTGGATAACGATTTTTTTTAAATACCATAAATATCTATAGCATCCTCCCATATTAAATAACAGTAGATGACATATGGCACTTATTTTTTACGAGAATAGTGGCCTGGTTACTACAGTGATTTCACTGTAGCTGCTAGAGTGAAATCACTGTAACAGCTACAGTGGTTTCACTATAGATACTACAGTGAAATCACTGTAACATCCCATGATTTCACTATAGCTGCTATAGTAATTTCACTTTAGCTGCTGCAGTGAAATCACTGTAGTTGCTACAACGAAATCACTATAGCAGCTACGGGTTTTTTATCGTGGATGCTAAAAAATATTTCTACAATAAAATCACTGTAGCAAAGTATTCAATTTTATACAAATAATACTCAATTTTAT
The DNA here is from genome assembly GCA_947650365.1 of Chamaelirium japonicum. Classification (NCBI taxonomy): domain Eukaryota; kingdom Viridiplantae; phylum Streptophyta; class Magnoliopsida; order Liliales; family Melanthiaceae; genus Chamaelirium; species Chamaelirium japonicum. The sequence goes on from OX393549.1 coordinate 85,535,048, forward strand.
ACAGATAGAAATTGACTTGATGAAAGTACTAAACCGATGTGGTAGCGACCTCAGGAAGGTTATTTGAAGCTCAATGGATGAGGACAACACAGCTTGCGACCTCATTATTAGAGACCTTCGCCCTAGGCATCAACCAGTGGTTGCTCCCCGGTTCCTAGCACCCACTAGTGATCATGCACCATACTGCAAGCACTCAGGGCACCAGCACGAGGCTGGCCTCGATCCTGGCGCCCGTCAGCGATCGGGCACTGCACAGTTGGTGTCCATGGCGCCAACCTGTATACGCGTGTGCCCGGATCCTCCACGTCGAGCCTCCTAGCACGCTCCGTCCTCACAGAAACTGAGCCAAACTTTGACACCAAGATGCTGGCAGCCCGGTCCTATCCGTCGTATTTCCTAGTGCGCTCAGCACGCCGAAACCAAGAACTATATTTTGTTGTATTCCCCAAGTGCATTCAGTAGTTGGGAGCCCGACTCTCCCTTTGATCGTATTCCCCAGATGTGTTTATTGTCTCCTCTTCTCTCTATCGGATTGTACCTATTTGCCTTTATCTCTCGTCCTGATCCACATCTCTTCTATAGTGGTGACAATCAAGATCTCTTCGATATTTGAAGCTCAATATCGATCTCTCCCCCTGGTGGCTTACAGATATTGCATTGACTTTCTACTAAGAGACAAAAATTGTACAAAAAGAGAGCACCTGAGATGCGATTGATGGCACGAATGATAGATAAGAAAATGAAAAATAAAGGTTGTGGGCTTGCAGATTCCGTCTCATGGTTAAGATACACATAGAGAAAACAATGTTTGTATTTTTTTATGTGAAGGAATATTCTCATCGAAAGCCGGACAAAGAAAAAGGCAAGATGCAAAAAGACAATAAGAGGGGATCAATGGCCGGATATCGATCCCTTCCCTTCATGAGTATGTGCATTTTGCTTCTAGGTTTCCTTTCTCATCCATACTCCTCATGTATAGGTTTCTCTTCTTTTTTATGGGAAATTTTATTCATACCCCAAAAATCTGTAATTAGCCCCCGTATCCCTAGCGTTTCTCGATAACTTACTCAACAATCCTTTAATACCAACAATGCCCTTTTTTTTATACCCCAAACCCCAAAGCCCCTGCTCAGCGTCTTTTGTACCCCAACCCAACCCAATGCTCGTTTAAACTTAGCCCCGCCCAACCCGTCGAGTTGTGCGGGGTGGGTTCGGGTTAACCCGCCCAAAGTCGGGTTGGGTTCGGGTTGGCCCGCCCAAGTTGCAGCTAGGGGTGGCAATGAGTCGTGTCGTGTCGGGTTCGTGTTGTGTCTAGTTTCGTGTCGTGTCCAAAACCCCTAGACCCGGACCCGACCCGTTTAACTAATCGTGTCTAGATCCTAAACCCGTACCCGACTAGCTAATAAACAGGTAGACACGATAAGACCCGATAAGACCCGTTTACCACCCGGATCTATTCAGTTGACCCGATTCGACCCAATCCGACTTGACCCGACCTGACCCGAAAGACCCACTGGTTTTATATATTATAGTATCGGATTGTTGGTAGACCCGACCCGACCCGACCCGACCCGACATGACCTATTGAATACTAAACGGGTCTTCCTGGGTCTACCGTGTCCAGACCCTAAACCCGGACCCGACCCGTTTAATAAACGAGTCTATCGTGTCGACCCGTTTACGACCCGAACCCGTTTAGCCTTGACCCAGACCCACTAACTTCGTGTCGGGTCGAGGAGAAATGATTCGGGTTGGGCTCGGATTAGCCCGCCCAAATTCGGGTTGGGTTCGGGTTGGACTCAATTTGGGTTCAGGTTGGCCCGCCCAAGTTGCAGCTCTACTTGTGCCTTCAAGTATCAGCCAACTGCATGGGGTTTATTTAAGAGTGGGGTGTATTCAAGAGTGCATATAATTGGGGTATATTTAAGGGGGTATGTGTTTGATTGGGGTATAATCAAGTTGGGGCGGGCCATTTAACTGGGGTGTATTGAAGGTGGGGTGTAAGGGGGAAGGGTATTTTTGGGAAAAGAATGGGGTATGAAAAAAAAAAATGGGGTGTATTCAAGTTTCTTGGAAATGGGGGCTAATTACAGATTTATGGGGTATGAATAATATTTCCCTTTTTTATAATATAATATACCTCCTTATATTTGGGTAGGTTTCCTAATGGGAATGAGGTCCATCCCTATGATGAGATGATTCAGACTTTGAATCACTAAACTTGAATGAATGTTCTAGAAGTTATACTCAGTCAAAGATGGGTGACCATTCATCTTCTGCATGCACGTTTCTAGACTATTCTCCAGAATTCTCTATGAATATATTCTTTATGATGAATATTCTAGAATTCTCTATGCACAATTCTAGAGTATTCTCCAGAATTTTTCATGCATGTATATATACATGCATTGGAAGAAATGTTCCATTATGCCTTGGGAAATACCAAGAGGCTATCATTCCCTATAAAAGGAGGGGAGGTGGGTGTAGAAACACACATACACAAGTTTGTAATTCACACACGAGAGATTTGTGAGTGAAGTTGTCATCCTCTCAAGAGTGTTGGGGGAAGAGTTGTAATCCTCAAGCTACGGTTACAGCGGCTTGGGAAGAAGATCCTTCTTGTAATCTTGCATTCATATAGTGGAATTATCGGAGCAGAAGAGGGTGAGGACGTAGGCACTACTTTTGTGCCTAATCTCGGTACATTTGTGTGTCCTTCTCTTTAGATCTTCTCTTTCTTTATTTATTTCTAGTCTCAACGCAAGACGGGAAGGTTCTTTGTTTTCCAACAATGGTATCAGAGCAAAAGTTTCCAATCTTCTTGTGTTGAGATGGAGACTCCCACGAGTGGCGTTCGAATGATTAGCTTGAACGGCAACAATTGGATGATTTGGAAGGCGAAGATGGAGGACCTTCTTTATTGAAACGATCTCTATGCACCAGTAGAAGGTGAGTAGGCCAAGCCAGAGGCTATGTCGGCAGAATATTGGAAGAAGCTTGATCGAAAAGCCATCGGAACCATTCGGCAATGGGTGGATGACACAGTGTTCCACCATGTATCGAATGAGACTTTGGCGTATAGCTTGTGAAAGAAACTTGAAAATCTCTACGAGAGGAAGACTGTCAGCAACAAAGCTTTTTTAATCTAAAAGCTTGTTAATCTCAAGTTCAAGGAAGGTGATTCTATTTCTGTTCACCTTAATAAAATTCAAAGCATTGTAAATCAGCTTACATCCATGAAGATGGTGTTGAAGGATGAGCTTCAAGCATTCCTTTTGCTTAGCTCGTTACCGAATAGTTGGGAGACATTGGTAGTGTCTCTTAGCAATTCTGCACTTGACGGAATTGTATCCATGCGCCAAGTTACAAGCAGCCTATTAAATTAAGAAATTTGAAGAAAATCTTCTGGCTCTTCCCATTCTCATATTCTTATTACCAAGAATAGGGGGAAGAACAAAAGCCAACAACCACATTATCTTGACAAGTCGAGAGGAAGATCAAAATCAAGAAAATAAGTTACTTGCTATCATTGTGGCAAGAATGGATACATGAAGCGGGAATGTCGTAAGCTCAAATGGGAGAACAAGCAAGGAAGATCCAATGATAAGCCAGAAAACAAAAAAAAACACAGCCATTGCCGTCGACAACGAGATAGTTCTCTTCTCGGCATGTGAAGAGGAATGTGCAAACCTTGGATTCCAAGACCCCGAATGGGTGATTGATTCCAGCGCCTCCTATCATGATACTCCCTAAAAGGACTACTTCACTTCGCTTCGTGAAGGGAACCTTAGATCGCTAAAAATGGGTAATTCTCAAATTATTGACATTGGAGATAATTGTGTTAATACTAACTTTGGAACAAAGTTACTGTTGAAAGATATCAAATTTGTTCCGGACCTTCGCCTCAATTTGCTCTCTACCGGCAAGATTGATAAAGAAGGATACACAAGTAACTTTGGTCAAGGATGCTGGAAGCTTACCAAAGGAGCACTCATTTTGGCAAAAGGAAAGAAGTGTTGCACACTTTATAAAACCCAGTTGTATTTGGAAAAGAGTGAAATTAATACAATGAAGGGCACCTCGGTGGACTTGTGGCACAAGCGACTCGGTCATATGAGCGAGAAAGGACTACAAACTCTTGCACGGTGGCATCTACCTCCATTTATACAAGGTACAAACTTATCCCACTGCGATCACTGCATAATTGGAAAACAACACTGTGTAACTTTTGTTAAGAATGGTAATAAAAAGAAAAATAAAATTTTGGACTTGGTTTATTCGGATGTATACGGTCCTATTAATGTGAAAACACTTGGTGGTGCTTCTTACTTTGTGACCTTCATAGATGATGCATATAGAAAGGTATAGGTGTATGATATCAGGTTTTTTAAGTCTTTCAAGATTTTCATACAAAAGTCGAAAGAAAAACCAGGAAACTCTTGAAGTGTATTCACACGGACAATGGTGGTGAATATACTTCAAGAATGTTTGAAGAATATTATTCTAAACATGGCATAAGACACCAAAAAAACCTTCATATATACACCACAACAAAATAGAATTGCGGAAAGAATGAACCATACAATTATTGAGAGGATAAGGAGTATGCTATCCTTGGCGAAATTACCTAAAATATTTTGGAAAGAAGCAGTACGGACTACTTGCTACTTGATTAATTTAACACCCTCATTCCCTTTGGATGGGGATGTACCAGAAAGGGTTTGGAGTGGGAAGGATGTGTCCTACTCTCACTTACGGGTATTCAAGTGCAAAGCATTTGTGCATGTGCCTAAGGAGCAAAAGACAAAACTCGATGACAAAGCCACACCATGCATCTCTTTGGGCTACAGTAGTGATGAGGTTGGCTATAGGTTGTGGGATCCAAAAAACAAAAAGGTGATTAGAAGTAGGGATGTCGTATTTTGTGAAAATTAAACATTTGCAGATTTTGATCAAGTTGAAGAGCCACAAAATATTCAAATTATCCTGGATATTTTTCCCACCTATTACTAAATCTTCTTTGCCACAAAATAATAATGATGAAGTGCAGGAAGAAGATAAAGATACAAGTCCACCGGCTCTTAATCAGGGGGAGTTAGAGCAAGAACATGTAGAGCCACCACATATGAATGAATGGTTGCAAGCACCTCAATTGAGACAATTGGAAAGAGAACGACAACCCTCAAAAAGATAATCAACTACTGAGTACACGATGGTGACTGACGCAGGCGAACCAGAAAGTTTTCATGAAGCTGAAATTCATGAAGACAAGAACAAATGGAAGAAATTTATGCAGGAGGATATTGATTCCTTGCATAAGAGCCACACATATGATTTGGTGGAGCTGCCAAAGAATCACAAAACCTTAAAGAACAAATGGGTCTTCAAGATTAAGAATGAAGGAAACTGTCAAATCAAGCACAAAGCTCGCCTTGTGGTAAAAGGCTTCGGGCAAAAACAAGATATTGACTATGAAAAAAAAAATTCTCCTGTTATGAAAATGTCTTCTATTCGGATCATCCTAGGACTTGCTGCTTTCCTAGATCTAGAAGTCGAATAGATGGATGTAAAGACAGCTTTTATTCATAGAGATTTAGAAGAAGAAATTTACATGGAGCAACCCAAAGGCTTTGACGTAAAAGGAAAATAACATATGATTTTTAAGCTAACGAAGAGCTTATACAGGCTCACGTAAGCACCACGGCAAGGGTACAAAAAGTTTGGTTAATTTATGCTTCAGCAAGGGTAAAAAAGACCATTTACATATCATTTTGTTTATATTCAGAATTTTTTTAAAAATAACTTCATTACTCTTTCACTATATGTTGATGATATGCTTATTGTTGGAAATGATAAATCCAAGATTGACAGGTTAAAGAAAGAGTTGAATAAGTTTTTTGATATGAAAAATTTAGGACCAGCACAATATATCTTGGGCATGAAGATCTCTTGAGATAGAAAGAAGATATTGTGGCTATCATAAGAAAGATACATTAAGTGTGTACTAGAGAAGTTCAAGATGCAGAACTCCAAACCTGTCAGCACTCCTCTCGCACGACACTTCAAGCTAAGTTCGCGACAAAGTCCTTCAAATTAGAAAGAGAAGGAAGCAATAAAGATTATTCCATATGCCTCATGTGTTGAAAGCTTAATGTATTTGATGGTATGTATAAGGCCCAATATCGCACATGTAGTTGGAGTGGTAAGCAGATTTCTTGCTAAACCCGATAAAGCACATTGGGAAGCGATAAAATAGATCCTGAGATACCTCGGAGGAACCTCTAAAATTTGTTTATCTTTTGGAGATGGCAAGCCTATTCTAGAAGGATATACTGACTATGGCATGGCAGGTGATTTGGAGAAAAGAAAATCCACTTCAGGATATTTGTTCACCTTTGCAGGGGGAGCCGTGTCATGACAGTCCAATCTGCAGAAGGTGGTTGCCCTATCTACAACAGAAGTCGAGTATATTGTTGCTACAGATACTAGCAAAGAACTTCTTTAGATGAAGAAATTTTTAAACGAATTGTCCTAGAATCAAAAGAAATATATACTTCATTGTGACAATCAGAGCGCTATTGACTTAAGTAAGAATGCCACATATCACTCAAGGACAAAGCATATCAATGTTCGTTACCATTGGATCCGAGATGCTTTGGAGAATCAATTGATGCAAATTGTCATGATTGACACAAGGAAGAATCTGTCAGATATGTTGACAAAGTCTATACTGAAAGAGAAGCATGACCTTTGAAGAAGTTTGGCAGGAATGGCTATAATATGAAGACTCTTCATCATGTGGATAGAAGGGGAGATTGATGGAAATAAGGTCCATCCCCATGATGAGATGATTCATACTTTGAATCACTAAATTTGGATGAATGTTCTAGAAGTTATGCTCAGTCAAAGATGGGTGATCATTCATATTCTACATGCATGTTTCTAGACTATTCTCCAGAATTCTCCATGCATGTATGCATGCATTGGAAGAAGTGTTCCATTATGCCTTGGGGAATACCAAAAGGCAATCCTTTTCTATAAAAGGAGGGGAGATGGGTGTAGAAACACATATACACAAGTTTGTAATCCACATACAAGAGAGTTGTGAATGAAGTTGTCATCCTCTCAAAAGTGTTGGGGGAATAGTTGTAATCCTCAAGCTACGTTGATGCGGCTTGGGAAGAAGGTCCTTCTTGTAATCTTGCATTTCACATAGTGGAATTGTCGGAGTAGAAGTGAGTGAGGTAGGCACTACTTTGGAGCCGAATCTCAAAAAATTTGTGAGTGCTTCTCTTTACATCTTCTCTTTCTTTATTTATTTATATTCTTAACGCAAGGCGGGAAGATTCTTTGTTTCCCAATATTTTCTTCCTCATCAAACACATAGCTAGTTGAACAAAGAGAGAGAGAGAGAGAGAGAGAGAGATGAATTCTCATCAGCAGCTGAAAATGCGCCTTCTAGTAGTGGCGCTGCTGCTTAGAGTCTGGGGAACGGTGTGTTGTGCCCCTTTATGTAGTACTCAGACGATTGATCAAAGTTATGAGTCGGCGATTCAGTCTATTCTTAAAGATTTGGTTGGGGCAACACCAACTCTATTTCGCCATGATTATAGCACTTTTTATCACTATACAGGGCCCATTATATTATGGGGCATGCCTGCTGCAATTCTACATACCGTAATCTCTGACCAGTGCTCCGAGTGTCAACTGAATCTGGGCGGACATCAATGGCGGGTGCCATTAGGGCTCGGCCGGGTCGCAAGAGAACCTCTACAATTGGAGGCTTCGGTTTGAGCTACTAAAATGTATTCATATATATACAAACACTTAGTGTATAGAGGACTCACATGTGTCGCCATATATTGGCCTATTAGTCTAATGAGAGATTCAATCTATTATCCCCAAAACCAATTTGATACAGAGCTTAGGACCATTGGAGCTGAAGGGAAAACTGCCACCATTCAGGCGAGTTCTGCTCTTACAATAGGCCGTGTCTCCATGGGCACCCAGAGGATGATGACACTCTATGGGTCTCGCAGTCAGGCACCCAGGCCGAGTCCAGGGTCAAGGCCATGCGTGGCAGTAAGTTCGTTTTCTATTGACTCTTTGAATGAAAGCAAACTAATTCTCCTCTCTCTCTCTCTCTCTCTCTCTCTCTCTCTCTCTCTCTCTCTCTCTCTCTCCCCGTGCTAGGTAATCCTCGTGACATGGTATTATCTCCGGCCAAATCTTTGAACGATCTTTGGGCGTGGCTTTTGATCTCCGGCCAAATCTATACCAAATTCGACAAGATCAACTCCAGCACCTCCTCGAGATCTGCCAACTAGAGCTGCCGTCCGGAGCCCCTATGAGATCTCCTCGAGATCTACCAACCGGAGCTCCAGATCCACCGACCGGAGCCCCTGCGAGATCCACCGACCGGAGCCCCTGCCGTCTTGAGCTATGGATCTGCTCCTCCTCCTTGCTCTTCAACTGTTCTACATCGAGCTCTCCTTCTCCAAATCCAACGAGCTCCTCCCCATCAGATCCGGATCGGGTCCCTTCTCTTGATTAGATTTATCGTCTCTTCCGCCGGTAGCCCTCTCCTCTGCTTTAGCTGGCAACCTGAAGCTGCTACCACCGTCCCTTGCAAGCTCGCAGTCGGTGGCGCCTCCGTCTCGCAAACCTGCTGGTGCACGAATCTGCCTCGAGATCTCCCCAGCCTTGCAACCTTCGTGATCTTGCGAGTCTTCAGCCTACGCATGACCTCGCAGCCCCACTTCCTCCGTTCCTCGTGCCTCGTACTGCTGTCGTGTCCTCTGTCACGCCCATTGTTGCACCTGCTATTTTCGTCGACCCCATCGATACTCTACAAGTCGCCTGTAGCCCCTCGTCTGCACTTCCACAGCCATCTGCACCTCTATGTGTTGCCTGCAGCTCGCAGTCACTGCCGATCTGGCCCTTCTACGGTCTCCTCTAGCGATAACTTCGTTATGGTTTCCTCATCGACCATGGCCCCGTACGGTGTTGCCTCCTCCAGGGTCTCTTCTCTTCCAGCCAATATTCAGGGAATTCTGGGTGCGGGCCCTTTACAATCGCCTACAAGGAATTCTAGACGGCAGTATCTGAACAGGCAGCCTGCCTCAGCGATTCTTGCTGCTACAATCGCACGTTTGACTCATCGAGGGCAAGGATGCAGTCGACCGGCCCCTACAGCTACAGCTACTACATCTCAGGCCTTGGCTATGAACTTTAAGTCCCTTCGCGAGAAGATAGCTCAGTTTTGATTGTATCAACAGTCTACCGCTCTCAATGGTCCCTCCAATGTTTTAGCTCTCTCTGCTTCATCTGATAGCTTTGCCGTTTGGAGTTTGGTTTTTGGATTCGGGCGTCTCACACCACAAGACTCCGGATACCTCCCTCCTCACTAATTGCTTAACACATCTCTCACCGATTCACATTATGAATGGTTCTCGTCTAACCATCTCGCAATTTGAATCCATTACTACTTCCTCTGATCCCACAGGCCGCCTTTCTCCTCTGTGCTTCACGCTCCCATGCTTCACATGCACCTCATTTCTATTAGTGCTTTATGTAATTCTGGTTACTCTGTTACCCTTACACCCTCCTCTTGTTCTGTGCAGGATCTACGTACTGGTCGATAAATTGAAGCAGGTCGTAGGACAAGCGGGCTGTACCACAGGTGCTTGGGTCATGAATTGGAATGACTTAAGAGGTTATTTCTTTCTGGGACTCTCAGTCGTGATCCTTTTCTGTCTATATCTCCTTGTACTGACTGCAAGTTTGTAAAAGCTGCAGTCATTCCCTTTTCCTCTAGTACGTCTCAGAGCTCTGGTCCTTTTGATCTTGTTCATTCTGATATTTGGGGACCTTCTCCTCTTTGCTCTATGAATGGATATTTATGTTATGTCTCATTCATAGATGGTTGCAATCGTTACACGTGAGTCTACCTTCTTCTTCGTTGCTAGGATATCCTCCAAGACTATCAGGATTTTATATTATAATTCACACAGTTCAGTCGGCGCATCAAGATCTTTCGATCTGATTATACCCTTGAGTATCTATCTACCGCTATGTGCAGTCTTATTCAGTCCATGGGATAATTTTTCAGCACTCGTGTCCTTACATCCATGAGCAGAATGGTGTTGCTAAGAGAAAGCATCGCCATATTCTTGTGAAAACTCATGCTCTCCTCCTTTCCGGTTCTGTTCCTCGATGCTACTGGGCTTAGGCTCTTCTGACCTCGGTCCAACTTATTAACATCACTCCTTTGTCAGTTCTTCCGGATGACTTGTCTCCTCACAAGCGCCTCCTCTCGACTACACCTGACTACAGCCCTCTTAGCATGTTTGGGTACAACTTTTTTTTTTTTCACCCCATGAGCACACGAAGCTGTCTGCTCAGGCAGCTAAATGCATCCTTCTTGAGATCAATACTGAGCACAAGGG
>OX393549.1:85550495-85555495 GCA_947650365.1 Chamaelirium japonicum
CAGAGACGACTCAGACAGGACGCTTGGATTTGAACCCGGTGTGGTACTGCCTCTCTGCGTTTCGATCTTCAAACCTCTTTAGTCCTTGCTCTAGCACCTTTTTCTCTAATCGCTTGTCCGGTCTGTAAAAAAAAAGGGTTCAATTACCTCCGTGATCTACCACCTTGAGATAAGCATCAACAGATTCAATGGTGTGCAAAATCTACGAAGGCTGCGATCTCCAACAATATTTTTCTATTTTTTTCGATTCCAATAATCTCTCGTGTGTGAAATTTGATTTGCATAATTCTGACATTTATATGGGTGAAGTGGACGACTGTGATCAAGTTCCCTGTTTATCCCCCTCCTCTCAACAAATCTCAGCCCGAGGGCATGAAAAAGAATTAGAGGGAGATGAAAAGTATTTTGAGAGGTGACAATAATTCGAGGGTGACGATAATATTTCGACGGAGGTGACAATATTTACCCTTTACCCGCCTGTACAACCGGCGGGGCAATTTTTTTAAAAGATAAATTACACTTTGCCCCCCTGAAAATTGGCTCAAAAACACTTAACCCCCCTGTAGTTTATAAAATATATTTTGCCCCTTTCAATTCAGTGTTTATCATATAAAAATTACCAAATGAGGAAATTAAGTAGTTGACAAAATGGGGTATTGTGCTAACATTTCAAACTTTAAGGTACAATTTGGAACAAAAAAATATTACAAAGGAGTCAAGTGTTTATGAGCTAAACTTCAAGGGAGCAAAGTGTAATTTACCCTTTACTAGCCACTACAACAGGCGGGGCAATTTTTTTAAAGGGTAAATTACAATTAGCCCCTCTGAAGATTGGCTCAAAAACACTTAACCCCCATGTAGTTTATAAACTACATTTTGCCCCCCTTTAATTCAGTTTTTATCATATAAAATTACCAAATGAGGAAATTAAGTAGTTGACAAAATGGGGTATTGTGCAAAAGGACGTGTCCGGCCGGCTGCAAACACCTCAGACAAATTTTAAAAAATACAAAAATAACATACCTACAAATAGAATGAATTTTTTCTTTATTTTATGACTAATAACATATTATGTATTATTGGATCCATGGCTGAGTATGGACCGCATAAATTAGATTAATCAGCAATTTCTTAAAAAATGCATAAAAAATAATATATTTATAAAAATACCGTACAAAACTTCTTAAATTGTTGAAAATGACCTTACCCGCCTATTGTATAGGTGATTCTTTAGTTTTTTTTTTTAACACCGCCAATTGTACAGGCAGGTAACTTATTTTTTTAAAAAAAAAATTGTCTAACTTGTTGTACAGGCAGCTAACCCTCTTTAAAAAATTTTAAAAAAAATCGTCCTATTTGTACAGACGAAAAAATTGATTAGTTCAAAATGAGTAAATTATACTTGCCCCCATGAAGATTGGCTTAAAAACACTTAACCCCCCTATCATTTAAAAACTACATTTTGCCCCCTTCAATTCAGTTTTTATATGATAAAAATTACCAAATATGGAAATTAAGTACTTCACAAAAGAGGGTATTGTGCTAACATTTCAAACTATAGGATGTAATTTTGGAACAAAATAAACTACAGGGGGGTTAAATGTTTTTGAGCCACCTGTTATACAGGTGGATAAAGGTATAGGGTAAATTACACTTTGTTCCCTTGAAGTTTAGCTCAAAAACACTTAACCCCCTGTAGTTTCATTTCTCAACTACTTAATTTACCCTTTAACCGCCTGCACAACCGGCGGGGCATATTTTTAAAAAAGTAAATTACACTTATCCCCCCCCCCCAGAAAATTGGCTTAAAAACACTTAAACCCCCTGTAGTTTATAAAATACATTTTGCCCCCTTCAATTCAGTTTTTATCAGATAAAAATTACCAAATGAGAAAATTAAGTAGTTGACAAAAGGGGGTATTGTGCTAGCATTTCCAACTTCAGGGTGCAATTTGGAACAAAATAATCTATGGGGGGTTAAGTGTTTTTGAGCTAAACTTCAAGGGGGAAAGTCATCTAAAATTGAAATGACAACAATCACTCTCAAAATAATGAACATAGAATTTTTTTAACTAATCACTATCACTCTCAAAAGCAAACAGATGTTTAACTCTGATCTAAACTAATGGTTATCACTCTCAAAATAATGAACATAGAATTTTTTTTTTTCTGAAAAATAGATCAAGTTGCTGAAAAACACAACAGGCGCTCGGGCGAGCGAGCGAGCAAGCGAGCGAGCGAGCGAGAGAGAGAGAGAGAGAGAGAGAGAGAAGGGGGGTTCACAACGAACGATTTTTTGCCCCAAAGTAATTCAAAATCAGTAATGAAACTCCAATCAATTTTTTATTTTTCATTGAATTTATTCATATACATACATAAGCAAATTATATTTGATGCTCCTAGTAAAAAGGAGATAGAATTAGTAGACAAATTGTATCAGAACCATTCATCAGTGGATCCATCCTTACAATTGTCTGACCGTTGCATAAAAGCAACTTTTCCTTTATGCGCCCATCGTTCAAGTCCCACTACCAAAATAAAAAAAACCCATAAATGGAACAGGTGCATCGTAAGGGTGCAAACACACCAATGTGTACATAAACCATGTGCAAACAGAAGAGTTTACATACAAATACATTTGCATGCAAATGAATGCATAAACAGAGAACAAATATTGTGACAGAGAAATGCTATTAGTTTAAATACTTACAACCCTCATAGCTCTCGATCCATTTGTCTTCTTACAAAAACAAAACACAGATATTGTGTTTGAATTATAATATACAACAATTTTTTAAAAAAAGCATAAAAAAATGTATTTATAAAAAACGGTCCAAAATTTCTTAAATTGTTGAAAATGTCTTACCCGCCTATTGTATAAGCGATTCATTATTTTTTTATTATTTTTTTAATCCCGCCTGATGTACACGAAGATAGCTTATTTTATTAAAAAAAAATTATCCCGCCTGTTGTACAGGAGGGTAGCTTATTTTTTAAAAAAATAAAAATTACCCCACCTGTTATATAGACAGGTAAATAAAGCATAAATTACACTTTGCCCCCTTGAAGTTTAGCTCATAAACATTTAACCCCCTGGTGTTTATTTTGTTCCAAATTGCACACTAAAGTTTGGAACAAAATAAACTACCGAGGGGTTAAGTGTTTTTGAGCTAAAATTTAAGGGGGCAAAGTGTAATTTATTTTTGTACTTGCCTGTACAATAGAGGTGGGGCAATTTTTTTAGCCAGTTCAAAAAATACATGAAAAAAAACAAATAAGCTCAAAAACAAATAGAGGCAGGGCAATTTTTTTAGGCAATTTTTTATTTTATTTTTGTACTTGCCAGTTCAAAAAATACATGAAAATCTTTAAAGAAAAATGGTTTACAGAAACCTAAATTTCTTTAGCCTGTTGTTCCTTCTCTTCCTCTTCCTTCCTTTCAACCCGAAAAAAAAAAATCAAAAATTGAATGACAAAAAAAAAAAAAAAAACCAGTGCCCTCTTGATCTTCTTCTAATTTTTCAACCCATAAAAAAAAGGGTTATTTTGACTTTGCCCCCCAAATTTTGCCTTGAATTAGACTTTACCCCCCATATTTTCATTAATTAGACTTTCCCCCCCAAATATATTTTTTGCGTAGATTATTATTAACAGTTGCCAAAATAGCTAACATAATAGTTCAACTTGAAGTGGCACTATTACAACCATTTATTGCAAACATGACTGATCAAAAAAATATATTATACTAAGTATTGAATACACGTGTCATAAAATTTTCAAAATGAATTATATCTCTAACATATGTCCGGAGCTGGTCATCTACATATATGTAAGAAAAAAAAGTACAAAGAGTACGTTCAGAAAAGGGGGAGTAAACAACATAAGCAATTACACATCACATCAGAAATGCACACTCAAATAGGAGAAGCAAGTACACACCTAATGCAAAAAAAAATTGGCCCATTAGAATAGATGGAAGCTTACCAGCACGGAATGGGCGACGACAATTACGACAATACCGGGCGGCGCTGGAGCGGAACCTGTGGACTAAAACAAAAAACAGAGAGATAAATAGAGAGCTTGGCTTTTTAATTAAGAAATTTTGATTCATTAAAAGAAAAATCATTAAGCGAGAAGTATTCTTATCGGACTTGCAATCGGTACTCAGATAGCATGCCTAAGAATCGGGGTGCCAACGATCTTGATGGCGGACTGAAAAAAGAAACATGAATAATATTGGTACTGGCAATGATAAAAATAACACACATACACACAGAGAGAGAAAGAGCAAGAAAAATAGAAAAAATGTTCATTACACATAAAAGGCCTATCCCATGAGCCCAAAATCTTTTCCATATGGTGTTCACAAAAAGTTCATTTAGCTCTCTCCGGTTCAACTACTCAAAACAACTACTCAAAACCCCGTGCCCAAGGACACACAAAAGATTCCAAACAACTACTCAAAACCAATTTAGCTTGGTAACTATACATTTAATCAACATAATATGGGGATTTAATCCCTAGACTTAGTACAACCAAGACTGAACTATATATTGGGAATAATCCAATAGAGAATAATCTACCGGTACTGAATTATATATGAGGTTCTAAATTATGGCATGCAATTCTAATATCCACTATACATCCTTGTGAGACTTTGGAAAGGTGAAGGTGTTGTCTAACCCATATATGGCCTTGTTTGATTGGCTCAAAAAGAGTAAATTATACCTTGCTCTAACATGCAGTTCCTTGGATATCCAAACCTTGACCTCCCTCGATCATCCTGAAACACACAGAGAGAGGGAAAAAAAAGAAAAAAAAAACATCAGTAATCCTAAAATCGAAAATAGAGAGAAACTGGAAAGACAGAAAAGGAAAAAAAATCACCTATTCTTCCTCCTCTCTTATGTCTGTTGCTAGTGGGGAAAAGGGGGAGGGAGCACGATTTTACAAACAGAAGGGAAAAAGGGGGAGGGGAGTGCGAACTTCATCCCCTCCGC